>PVIH01016329.1:0-46008 GCA_004025045.1 Sigmodon hispidus
TCTGCTCCCTGCCCAGGGAGGGGATGGGGAGTTACAGAGAAGAAAAATGACCAGATGTGTTGGGAGGGGGAAGAGACCTTGAATAAGGATATACAGGGATGGAAAAAAAAATTTAGAGGGAAAGATGAACACAAAGAAAATATAGGTGTAGCAATCTTATTTGTATTTCTTCCCTTGATAAGCCATGCTTATCATTCTTATCCTCTGTATAGTTATTGTTAACTCTTCCACATTTTAAATTCTTTTTACTGTGTTTTTTTTTGATAAATACAAAATAAAGAAGGAAATAAAAAAACAGCTATTAATCTCAAGATATTTTACATTGGTATGGGTTTTGGTTTATTTGTACAAATTTAAGGTTAATTTTGTTATACTCTATGTCTTTTTCCCTCTTGATTAATGTTATTATATTTATGCAACTCATTTAAAGTTGTAACATATAATTAAAAAATGCAGATTAATAGTTATCTATGATAACCAAACTTATAGTCATTACTTTTTTTTAGGTATACAAGGATATATTTTAATTTAGATAGGTAAACTTTAAGCACTTCAAAGACCTACAGAATATGGTATTTAAAATATTTTAAGACCTTAGACTTTTCTGAACAGTGAGATAGGTTTGCTCCTGACAGAATCAATCTACTTCAAGAGGATGAAAGGCATCAAAGAACCTCTATGTGAAGTTTACTTTGGCAAAAGTTAGCAATTGAAAAAGAGATTGTTCTTGCCTCCATTGCCTGGGATTATTCTTTATAAACTGGACATGCAGGACCCATAGGAAAATGGGCTATGAACTTTGGAAGAACAGGCAGAGATGGTCCTTCAGGTTTCTGCTTCACAGAGAAAATTGCCAGACATTCTTCAAGACACAGGGATAAGCGACTGGTGAACTTTACCAAAATGAATGGAATAGTCTTTCAAATTTCCTGCTTCAAAAAAGTCTACCAGAGACTCTAAACCTGTTATCTAAAGATGGATTCCTCAATAATGTAATACTGTTACATCAGAACTTTGAGTGACATCTAGGCAGCTAGTTATCATCACTGTTATTCATAGATTTTGGAAGTTGCTTGCTTGCCCTTGCTGTTTACTCAGAAATATTATATCCTTCTGTGGTCTTTGATGTAGTTGAAGATTAGGGAGTTATAATTATAGTTTTTCTTAGTTATAAAAAAGGTAAGTTAGATGTGAAACTTTGGACTCACAAGGAGAAGATAGATGATAGAATATTTTCCTTAATTTTGTTAAAAACAAATAGATTGGATATTTTAACTGTAATTCTTGCTTGATAGCTGTCTTAGTATATGTAATTTTGCTATGTTGAAATCAAAACCTTCCTTTTGATTAACAGAAAAAGGGAAGTTATGTGGGATATCTTTATGTATGCTGGGAATACCATTGGATAATAAAAGAATTGCTTTGGCCTATGGCAAAGCAGCTTAGAAGCAGATGGGAAATCCAAGCATAGATACAGGGGAAGAAGAGAGGAGCCAGGAGAGATACAATTCAGCTGCCAAAGAAGCAATATGTAATTAAGTACACGTAAGCAGTGAGTCACGAGGCAAGACAGATTAATAGAAATGGGTTGAGTTAAGATGTGAAAGCTAGCTAGTGATATGCCTAAGTCATAGACCAAACAGCATGAAATTAATATTTGTATGATTATTTGGGACCAAGTAGGGTTGTGGGTCCAAACTTTGGGCTAGGCCAGGCTGTGGGCAGGAGGGACTCATTTGGACTGCAAGGCTAGGCTGGGCCAGAAATTTTTTACAATTAACTGCTCAAGTGTTTGGCATTGGATTTGATTCTTTGTGTTCAACTTTCCTTCCTAAAATTAGAGAAAGAATCTTGCTCTATGTGGCAGGATCAGGAGCTATTGATAAAGACCTAGAGGCCTGGCTTTGAGGATTTGAGGACCCCTGGACAGGGTGTGGCCAACCCCTTTGAAGACCAGTTGCACACTGCCTGCCCTTCTTCTTTGTTCCCTGGATTCTTGGAGGGAGGATTGCCGCTGTTGCATGTGATGTTTTAACCCTTCAGGAATTGCCCTAAGGTTCCATCTTATATCAGTGAGTGTTTCATATGAACACCTTAATAAATATAAATCCTTTTATACAATCAATTGCCACTGAATAATTCTTACTATAGTTCACTTCTTAAGATTGTCTTGAAGTTTGCGGGAGTTCACATAATTGAGAAGCCTCAGAGAAGGCCTGCTAAGTGCGGCTCTAATATTCAGATAATGCAGCAAGGAGACATATTCATTATGTAACTTGAAGTTGGAGCAAGAACAATGCTTCACAGAAAAGAAGCCAGCTTACAGATTGGTTTATAGGATTAAGTCACAGAATCCAGCCTTCTACATGGAGAATGTGAGGGCTTTGCACCCATTCTCTTAGCTCTTAGGTTCAAGTAAGAAAGCAGAACACACTGAGTCCAACATATTCTCCTGTTTCCTCCATCTGGAGTAAGTAAACCATTACATTATGGTTTTGCTCTATAAAGGGGAATCCCCCTGTTTTGTGGAACCCTGAGGAGCAAGTACCTTGTGTTGCTTCCATCCCTTAACTCTTTACCCATTACCATGATCTGAATGCACTACATAGATGGGGCTTCAACTAGATCTGCCTTCTCGTGTCCATAGGTCCTAACTCATCTCTCATTGGCCTCTTACCTTTTAGAACCAAGGATCTTCCTATAGGTAGCTGTACTAGAGTAAAACACATTCTCTATCCCTTTTTTCACCTGTTAGTTTGCCTCAGCTTCCATGTTACTCACTGCTGGGACTCTGCTCATGGAAGTTTTTGCCTTTCTAGAAACTGTCTAGAACACATCCATGTGACTAATTATTCCGTACTACTTTTATTTCTACCCTTTATTTGAATGTAATGTACAAGGAGACCAAACATTTCAGTAATAACTACTCATTGAATGAGTGAATGTGTGAATAAATTCAATTACATCATTAGGAAGAGGATGAAAATTATTTTAGACATTTTAAATTATCTAGATTGTTAAAATGGATTAACAAACTGTGGTACATCTACACAATGGAATACTACTCAGCAGTAAGAAAAAATTATATCCTAAAATTTGCAGGCAAATGGATGGATTTGGAGAATATCCTCCTGAGCGAGGTATCTCAAACCCAGAAAAATAAGCAGGGGATGTACTCACTCATTAGTAGACTCTAAACAAAACAAAACAAAGCAAAAGCAAAAAGCAAAGCATGTCCAAGCTGCAAACTACAACCACTGAACAGCTTGAGATCTGAAACATCCTGGAGCTTTGATCCCACACCCCCTAGAGGAACACCTGACTCAGTCTCAATGTTGGGGGAAGGATCTGCCAGGAGTGGAGGCTGAACTGAGCAATATTGGGACAGTGGGAATATGGGACATTGGGACATTGGGACCCTGGGATCTCCTGCCCATGCTGGGGAGGAGATGGGGAGATGTGGAGAAGAGAGAGTGACCTGAGAGGGTGGGAGGAGGAAGGGACGTTGAATAAGGATATACACAGGTAGAAAATGTGACTTTATTCATAATAAAAGAAAAGAAAAGAAAAAAATCTGAAGATTTTTAAGTGCCATCTACATTAATTAGTATGGTTAAAAAAGAGAACACTTACTTTAGTCTTAAACAACAATCTAATTGTGTGTCTTATTCTTTCTATAGATAGTGCTTTAATAAGATATAAAATAAAAAATATTATTCAAGAGGTAAGAAACATTTATATATTCTCACAACCAGTTTTTGTAGTAATCAAAAACCCAAATTTTACCAACCTTGTGCTGTTCTATTAAGAAATATTTAGTTCTTCTGTTTATTTTCATCTGGACTGTCTACTGAGGTATTTATCTGTATACCCAACATTGTACCATCAATTAAAACACCATGTATTCAATTTAAGAGAGAAAGTCTCACACTGCATCTTTAAACATATTTTTTTCATTTTAAGTTTATGGGTGTTTTTGCCTTCATGTGCATCTGTGCACCATGTGGCCCTGGTACCTGAGGCAGTCTAAAAAAGCTGTCAAAACCTCTGGAAATAGAGTTGTAGATTGTGTGAGCCACCACTTGGGTGCTTGGAGGAGCCTATGTTCTTTGAGTCCAAAACACTTTCAGTCTTTCACAATGCATTTTAGAGAAACAAGATGAAAATACATATTATATATATAATTAGAACTCAATATTTTTAAAACATTTTTATTAATATAAACTAATCTCAAAAACAACTGCTTCTGGGGAATGTTTGATTTTGGAGTGCTTTTAACTTTATTTCAAATGGTTTTGTGGGTTACTTTTGCTTTGTTTTAAAATTTTTCAACGTCAAATAATTTTAACAAAATATATTATTAATGCAATCTCAAAAGCATGTCTCATCTCAGTAAGCACATTTTCATGGCTGAAAATCAGTGATTGCTGGGTACAATGTTCATTTAAATCTTGATATCCTTGTTTAAATAAAAATGTGAGCCAGTTCTAACTAAGCATGTAGGGTGCAGGAAAGAAAGTGGCACTGTTAAACACACTTTGGTTGGCATATTAAACAAGTGTTTCAAACAGTGTGGGGCAGTGGTGTATGTGTGTGTGTGTGTGTGTGTGTGTGTGTGTGTGTGTGTGTGTGTGAGGGTGTCTGTGTAAAATGTGCCTTGCCAAAGGTGACAGCTTAGCGGTCACCTGGTCACTTTGGATCAGAAAGAATACTTCGAGAACCCCGTGTGGAAAATCCACACAGTCCTAATTTCAATCAATACATATATCATGGCAGGTTGGAACCTGAGAGAATTGTGTTTAGTCAAAGTGACACTTCGATTTTCTTTTTTTCAGAAAAGCATATGTTCATAATTTGGTGTATTTTTGTTTTAAAGGAACCTTCCATTCTATAGGCTAAACTTTAATATCTGTTCATGATTGTTTCTGAACACTCACATTTGTGAACTGATTTTCTAAAATTGTAGCACAAAGGAATGAAAAGGCCTTTTTGTTTTTATAGCTCATTCATTTTTACATTTCTTTTCTGCCCTACCCCTTTCCATTAACACAAAGATTTCTTCTATTTTATATAGCTGTAAAAACCAGCAGGCTTCTTCCTTAATCAGTGTTGTCTAGGTTCATTGCCTGAGGGCTTAGGTCGTTAGTAATAAAGGTCATTAGGAGATGTTTCTAACATACAGATACTGTCAAATGATCCCCTCATTTAATCTCTCCATGATTAGAAACAGGTTCCTGCTAGTATTGAGTAATTATATTTTCTTGTGGGATAGGCAAAAGGCTACCTTTAGAAAACAAAAGCTTTTAAAACCAAAAGCTGCTTCACAGTAGACTTGAAGAAATAATGGAAAGAATACAAATTTTCTAAGGAGGAAAAAGTGTATGTGTGTGGGTATACAAAAGTGATATCTGTGGCACCCCAAGTTTCTTCAAGGAGACGAATTAAATGGGAAAGGAAGGATCCTTGGAGGGGTTGGCAACCCTACCTTGCCTCCCCACCTTACCTTACATCTTCTCACTGTCTGATTTCCAGCACTCTAATTGAAAAGACACTTTGTAGTAAAAAGGTCTGTTTGAGTCACTTTGAAATCACTATCCTCTGCTTTCCTTTCTGGCACCTGCTTCGCACAGATTGTGGGGCTTGTTAGACAGTTCTCTGTTCCTAGCCTCTAATGTTTGGAGCAGGCATAATCTTTGTGGAAGAAAAATAGCAGTCAATTGCCCTTGTTTCTCTGGAAAGGGGTTGCATCTCTCACTCATGATGTGTTTCCTTGGGACCTCAATGACATGAACACAAGATGCAACTGGTAGATGCTCACAGTGTTAGATCATAATTACATGGACCAATCTCTCTTAGCAGACAGAATCATCTTATTTTATGTATGCCTAGGAAGTATAAGAAGTTTTATAGCATTAGGAATTTTATAAGCAAAAAAGAGTGGCTGTGTGTGGACTTAAAGGCCTTTAGGGAAACAAAAAAATGTAATATCTAGACCCTAACAATATTTTCAAAGTTGAAAATAAGATTAATGAATGTAATTATGGACTCATTTCTCTATTATTCTAAATCTTTTCTCAGCATTGTTACACAATGATTTTTATTCTCTCCTATAACTGATAAGGGAGTGTTTTAATATAAAGTCTTGGTATACATAGATCCTTTTCAGCACAAATATTGCCTATTTTATTATTTTTAATTACTTGAGGTAGAAAAATATGAAGAACAATTCAGAAAAATAGTGATCTTGGAATATTGAAAACTAAAACTAATATTTCCACCATAAGTGACCACCATTGTACAAATGCTGGGCTTCACTGACCACACTTGCGATCTGCTCTGCTTTGCATGTTCAGCAAACCATTAAGCATTCTGGGCTTCAGAAACGTGTAACTTGAGGAAAAGTGTTTGGAAACTTGCTTGTCAATTTGTATCTTCATAAAGACTAATTTTATGTATCAATTTACTTGGATGCAGTGCCTAGATATTGAGTAAATAATATTTATAGTGTGTCTTCTGTATTTCTGTGGTGTGATATTTATTTGCACACTGTGTGAAAATGAATTTCTGTGATTGGTGTATTAAAAAGATGAACAACCAATAGCTTGGCAGAAGGTATAGACATGATTTCTGGGCATAGAGAGAGGAAGTAGGAGATAATTGAGGTGTATGCTATGCTGCTATGAAGCCTGGAGAGAGTGGAGAGTTGGACTTATAGAAAAAATGTGAGAAGCCATAAGGCAAGAACCTAGATTAATATAAATTAGTTAATATAGTTTATAAGAGCTAGTGAGGTAAGCCTAAGCTAGGCTGAGTTTTTATAACTAATACTAAGCCTCTGTGTTGTTATGGGCTGGTAGGATAGAAAAAGACTCCTGACATATTTCTAGAAAATTTAACATCTAAAGGGAGGGAGAAAAGCCATTTGTTCTTGCTTACTCTGGGCTATTTAGCTTTCCTTGTAGGTCAAGTTCAGTATTCCTAGCCATTGGGTTTTGGGACTTGAATTTAGATATAAACCACCAGCCACCTACATTTTTGAGTTCCAGGTTCATCACAGAACTGGCTTTTATGCTTTTCCTGATAGAGATATGGCAGCTGTTGGAATTTTAGGTTTATAATTTTATTAGTCATCCCTGATAGGAGAGAGAGAGACAGAGACAGAGAGTGACAGAGAGATGAGATGAGACACAGAGAGAGAGAGACACACACACACACAGAGAAAGGGCAAGACAAGGGAGACAGAAGGACAGACAGGCACACACAGATACATATAGAGGAGAGAGAGAGAGAGAGAGAGAGAGAGAGAGAGAGAGAGAGAGGCAAAATACACCTATTATACACAGGTTGCACTTTTATGTACTAAATACTTTCCTAACATCATCTCATATTAATAAGTATATATTTAAATTCTCACCTTTATTGTTATTTAATGCTTACATAACGAGAGATTAAATTTTGACTTCCTAGGGAAATAAAGCTGGATAGTAGAAGAAAAATAAATTCAAATAATTATTTGACTTCAAGTTGTATGACTATATGCCTGTATAATAGGACTGGGCTCTTACATATTTGTGGATGTACTTTATAACTTTTAATAATTTGTGCCAACAATGTACAATTATATCTCACCATTTTCCTTATCCAGTTATTTATATGTTGATTTTTAATTTCCTGAAAATAAATATTTAATTTTTTCTATGCAGGTTTTATATGTCTTATTTTATTCCAATTTATTTTCATTGATAGGAGTTGATGGGATCAACTCTGTATCTGACTTGTTGGCTTTGTGAAGGTGCAGAAAGAAACAAGAAGGTGTCTCTCGTCTTCTACTACTTTGCTTTGAAGCAGGTCACAATTGGACTTCCTCTGAAGCACATCATTGTACACTCCAGTGAGAGAACCCAACTCTACAAGGAAAAAAGCAATATCCTTAACTCTAAAGACAAAGAAACATGGCGAGCAAATTTAAACAATTAGGTCTTATAGCCCTGTTTATTACTTACCATTATATTGTAACACAATTATACATCTCTACAACGTTCTACTTCTTCATTAAAGATAAAATAAAAATATACAAATTTTCATTGTCTTTTGACCATTATAGTCTCCATGACTCACTAAATAAATTATATTTTTTGTTAGTTAATATGCCACTTGTCATAGGTTTTTGTAATGGTTAGCTTTAATTGTAGATGACATAAGCAAAAATCATCTAGGAAAAATTTTTAATGAGTGGATTTTTTTCATTGTGTTGACTTATGGGCATGGCTGTGGGTGATTGTCTTAATTAAATTAATTGATATTAACTTAAAGCCCAGCCCATTATAGTCAGCACCATTCATTATATGGGGTTCCTGAATCATGTAATTATGGAAAAATCAAGCAGACAAGCAAGCATATGCATTTTTTCATCTCTGCTTTTGATTTTGGATGTAATATGACTAGATATTTGAAATTCTTGCACTGACTTTTAAATAGTAATGATCTGGAACCTGGAATTGGAAGTAGAAATAAACCTGATTGTTTTGTAAGTTACTTTTTCTCACGGTTTTCAATGAGAGCAACAAAAATGAATAAGTGTAACTCTGAAACCTAAACCGCTAAACTCTTAAGTAAATTAAAAAATATTTTTCCACCTTTTTTTCCTTATTAGCCCTCTCAAATAGACAATGAATAGGAAAGAGGAAGGAAAAAAAAACTAATAAATTTCTTAGTGGTGAAGAAGGCAAAAAAATATATGAAACTTAGTAAGTAGTGTTAAAAATTGACCTACAGAATGGGGAACTTGCTTATACCAATAATTGTTCATATATATGATCATACATTTAATTTAAATGTTTGATGTTTAATATGTGACTTACTCTGAGGTGGCAATGGCCTTGACACTGAGAAATACACAGTTCAATGTGCGTGTTTAATTAGAAGGCTGGAGTCACAGTTCAGTGGTAAAATATACCTTGTGTGCCTGCTGAGTTTGATTCTCTAGCACTTGCAAAAGACCCTATTTAATTTCTAGATAAACATGGTTTTGGTTATATAAGACTGATAATGAGATTTCTAGTTGTGTATAAATCTTTAAAATAATCAAGAATTCTAGAGTACCATTGTAACTTTAGCATTAATGTTTGATGTAACATGGCATTCATAATGGGTAGAGGCTCTTAATAAAATATAAGCAAATATAAAGTGATAATATATTATATATAGTAGTAAAATTTTGTATAAGATACTAGGTATCTGAAAGCTAATATAGTCAAATCTAATCTTGTTTTTCATTTCCAAATATATACCTTGCAGGTAATCTTCATCAAAGATAATTCCACTTTAAATCACCATTGGCATCAAGAAAGAACTTATCAGGTCTACCATCACCAAAGTTCAGAACTGAATTAGATTTTATCACTTCTGAAGCTGTAATTTTGATAATAGTTATTAAAATAAATGAGGCAGCTCCATGAACAAATAGACAGAAGGTGAGTACTATGCATTAAATATAATCTTAATTATAATTATTTTTTCTTTTTTGTCATTTTATTTCATAATGTCTTGTTATTTAACACTTATTATAGTTGCTCAATCACAGGCCAAAAATAAAAAAATTGTATTTGAAACAATGCTAGAAGAATTGGAGTATTATGTTTTCTAGAGACAAAATGTGTGAGACTATTTTTTATTATATAACTACTTATACCTTCTAATTATATACCAAATGAATGCATTTACAAAACTTGAGAGAAGATATTAACAGACTGCAAAAAGATATTAGAAGATTGTAATTATTTATTAAAACTGTGTTTATTTTTCTTTCAGAAAATAAATGGTACTTTTAAAAGTAAACATCTTAAGATATGGTTCATTTTCAAGTAAAATTGGTGAAAATTCAATTTAGTATTGTCTAGTATAGATAAAGTTACTCTATATTCATTTTATGTCACTATCTTATGAGAAAATTATTTGTTAGAAAATGAGTAGAAATTACTTAGTCCATTATGATCTCTCATATCTAGTGAAAATGGGATAAAATTAAGGAAATGGAATGTATGTTTTTTATAAAAGGAAAAAATCATAAAGTCCATTAAATTAATAATGGGTCAAATGGTGTTTCAGGGAAAATTATACAAGATATGTCTCTGGAGACAATTGTAGCTGAAATGGACAATGTGCTGAAAATATTCTTTAGGGAACAATCCTGCTATCAGCAGGGAAAATACATGACTTCAGAGAATGGCTTTTTTCTTCTTTCTCAATGATCCAGCACTGCAATTATGAACAGTGATTAAGTTTAAAACAACAGGGAAGTTGGAAAGAGAGAACCATACCTAAAATGTTGGATAATTAAAGTGAGTGAAACAGGAAGCATCCACTGGGGATATAAAATGTGGTCTTCAAGCAAAGCTATTAACTATTGCATTAGAGCCCCTAAATCATATGCACTTTTTACCTGCAATGACTTAGGTCAAACTAGATCTTTGCACTAAAAGAATTTAATGTTTTCAGCTGCTCGATGCCAATGGCAAAGTGAACTCATGATATACTTCAGGAAGATGTATGATAAGGCATATGGTTCCTTCTATTAGTGTAGTGAGCTAAATAACCATTGGGTTTATTTTAGAAATTGTTTTCCTATTGTAGATAATAATGCTTATGCTTTAACTCAGTTCATTCTTTCTCACACACTAGCATGATAATTTTGGAAAGAGAAAGGAAATCTTTCTATAGATGATCCACAGACTGTTTTTAGTCAGAGTATTATATTTTCCTGAATTCTTAAAATAAGCAAAATAGACTTGAATGTACAAAATATGAATGCTGTAGTCAAGGCTTTTTAAGGTTCTATTCAGAATATCTTGCCCAATATGTGCTTCTAGTGTCCACATAAAGATAAATGGAAATTTTATAGCAATATGCAAATCTATTCACATTAACATTGGATAAAAGAAACAAAATATTAATAGAATACTGCTAAGTATTTTGAAACTAAGGTCATATTGAGATTTTTCTCATGCCAGAGATAGCCTATCTGCAATAATTCAGTAATATTTGGTTTTCTACAGAACAAAGCACCATTAGTTAATTTTTCTTGGTCTTTTAATTACTTAAATGACATAAATAATGTGTGTGACTATTTTTAAAATCAGAAACAAGAAGTTTAGAAACATATATGAAGTTCATGATTTATAGGGAAGAAGAATGATTGAACAAACCTAGAAGATGGACTTGGTAGTGTGCAAATTAAGAAATTCAGGGAGAACAATATATATTGCTTTAGGAATTCTCTTTGCTATAGAAATAAGAACATATAGAATTAGAATGATAAATCCTTTGATTCATATCTTCCCTTTGTTAGTCTCTTACTGTGGAAACTAAGCAAGTTATTTAATATATAAATGGAACTTTACTTGTATGGAAATTAAGATAACATCAGTGTCTTCTTTAGAATTTTCATTTCTGTTGAGAGACACCATGACCACAACAACTCTTATAAAGAAAAGCATTTAAGTAGGGCTAACGTATATTTGACAGATTAATTTGTTATCATTTTTCTGGGAAGCATGGTGACATGCAAATAGACATGGTGCTAGATGGGTAGCTGAGAGTTGTCTAGCTGGATTGACAGGCAACATAAAGAGAAAATAACACTGGGCCTTCACTGAGATTCTGAAACATCAAAGCCCACCCCAGTAGCATATTTACTCCAACAAGGGTACATCTTTTAATAAACCACTCCCTACAAGTCTATAGGGGCCATTTTCATCCAAACCATCCCAATTAGTAAAAGTAGTTTCTACATCACAAAGATATTATATACGCTGATTAAAATTTTGTGCAAAATAAGTGCTCAATATCCATTGTATTATGTGACTTTTGCTGTACTTTTCCTTCATTGTTTACTCATAATAATGTCACAAATGACAGCAATTAGGATTATGGTCTTGTTTATCAGTTTGCTTGAGCATTTCTATAGCTTAGTTACATGACATTAAGATAAAGTTCAAAACAGAATCAATAAAAAAGAGAATTGCTGCATGTAAAATAATGCAGAAAACACCTATATTATAAATAAACAAATGTTCACTTGCAAAAAACGCCTATAAAATGTTTATCCAGTTTAAATGAGTTAAAATCCAAAATGAAACAAAAAATCTCTTTCAACATACCTATTGTAAAAATGAGATAAAAATCCTTTAACTGCAAGAGATCAAATTGTTTAACAAACGAATCTTCCTGGACCTGTAGCATCTAGCTCCTAGCTTCCTTTTCCTTTGGGCAATGACTTTACATGAACATAGATAATAAGCATGGATTTACCTATGTTTTGTATCTGTAGCCTTGTATTTAAATATCATCAATGTTCTTCCTATATTTTTGTTTTGCATTAAGAAAATTCCATTTTCTGAATATGAAGCTGAGCAGACTGTCAAGTACATAATCCCACTTATTGGGAGACTGAAGCAGGATTGATTGAATTGAAGAGTTCCAGACTGTGGTGTGCATGCTAATCTCTTAGGATACTAAATGGAGCATCACTATGAGATGATCCTGCCAGGAGCTGTCAGTAACCTAGGAAAAACTGAAAACAGTGGATACCAACACTCGCTATGATGACCAGAAATGAAATGTATTTCATTTCAACGACGGGCATATATTTATAGACCAGACTCTAATAGGTTATGTGGCTAATTTTTATACACATTGAAGCCACATATAACATTAAGCAATATTTCTCAATTGTAAAATTATAAGGTTTTTTTTACTATTTATAATCAAAGTTTAATTAATTAATTACACTTCTAAGGATTAAATTCCCACCCTGGGCATAGTTATATACTTTATAGGAAATTAAATATATTCTTTTCTCAAATGAAGTAATGTTTCAAACAATATAAATAAAAAATTGTTATACAGATATATATTTGTACTGCCTGATCTATTCAGATTTATAGCAATTCCAAATATTGTGGTAAGTATTGATTAAATTTTACTATGCAATAACAGTTTTAATCCTTTCCAGTAAATCTATTTTTTAACAATGATTTATTAGAAAAATTATCAGTGAAGAATAATTATCTTTTAAAGAAGTAGTGATTTATTTTAAAAATTATTTTTTAAATGTGTATTTTTATAGTGTATAACTATGTTATCAAATTATTGATTTAGTACTGGCTTAATAAAGTTACCCACTATACTCATCATCTCCAATGTGATGGCCAGATAATAACCATCTCTACTATACACAGCTGTGAAAAGACAAAGTGAGATCACAGTTATCTTAAGGTGTAATTATCTTTTATTTGTGATTCTAATATTAGCTTATTGATACCTCACTCAATAAAACATAATTTGTGCTCCACTGGACACAAGAGACTGGTTGATTTTTGTAAGGTGAGAATAAAAAGCAGAATAATTATTAATAATAATATAACAAAAGGCAGATTGATAGGCTTTTTTCATTAGGGTTAAAGCATGAACTAATTCCTTACTATGCTGACTAAGAAAGATTTTGGCTCTTTTTTATTTGTTAAGATGAATCTTTATTTTTTATTTTAAAAAAGGAAGAGAAGCCTCTTTGAGATGGCTCTATACTTTTTAAATTTTCAGTTTTGGCAGGTGTCACTTAGCTTGAGATCCATTTTGGTGTGGAGCCTAGTTTAAGAGCTTTGTACAAATCAATGACTTCCTAAAACTTTGTTTATGAAACACGAATCTCAGTTTAGTGTGTGTACATCCATTCTTGTATTGTTCTGCTCTCTACTTGGAAACATTCGGGACTGGAAATCTGTACAACATTTTATTTCTAGAAGTATTTTTATTATTAATTTTTTATTTACATATATGGTTCTTTTGTCTGCATATATGTTATGTGCCACATGTATGCTTGGTAGAAGCCAGAAAATGGCACTGGATTTCAGCAACTGAAATTATAGAGGTTAGTGAGCTACCATATTGGTGCTGAGATTGAACTACCATAGGCAGAATTTCCTGTTCTGATCACCTGCTTTCAAATAACCAACAACTACTTCCCAAAAGACTTAATATAAATTATAAATGCCCAGCCAATAGCTCAGGCTTGTTACTAAATAGCTCTTATAACTTAACTCATTTTGCTAATTTATGAAATGCCCCAAGACTCATAGCTTTAACTTCTATTCATTTTGTCTATCAGACAATTCTCTGTCTGTGTGGCAACTCTTTCAACTCCACCCTTCCTTATCTCATCATTCTGAGTTTGGCTTTTCTGCCTAACTTTTCAGCTATTGGTCAGTAAGCTTGTTTATTAAACCAATCATAGTGACATATTCACACAGTATAGAGAACGATTATTTCACAGCATCCTGTGGTCAAGTAGATAGTGCTCTTAACTACTCTACCATTACTGCACCCCCTAAAACATTAAAACAACTATTAATATTTTATAGTCATAGAAGATATATATTAAATAAATCCTAGATAGGAGTATCAAGATAGGAAAAATTAGTTATGAAAAGCAGTTCCTGATCATATTCTTATTACATTTTACAATAGAAAGCAGTACTAATATATCTAATCAGTTACCATGACACAATCCAGATCTGAAAGTTGACAGAATCCTAGGTTTCATTTGAAGAATTTGTAGTCTCTTAGGATTTTTAAGGAAGCAGTTCAACAATTAATTAAAGGAACATATTCTGTTCTTTGCTTTTGTACCTTCATTGTTGTATTTATCAATGTTGTACATAATCAGTTTTCCCCAGATCAAAATAATATCATTTGCTACAAACAACCTTTGAAGAGTCATATGAAACTAATTTTGGGTTTGTCTCAGAACTTATACTTTGTCTCCATTTTATTGCCAGCACAAGGGGAATACAGTTATTTTTTTCTCTTCTTTTCATTTTTATTAACTATTACAAAATCTGGGTGTAAATTACAGGTTCACAAGAAAAACTTTTTAACTTTTTTCAAATTCTGGAAGATACACAGCTAACAAAATAATTGCAAAAAATATAAAATATATAAGAAAGACTAAAGGAGAAAGAGAAGATAACTCAGCCTGGCAGTGTTTGCCTTAAAAGCATGGTGACCTAAATGGCTTACAGGGTAGTGCCTGCCTGTAGTCCAAAACAGGATAGATGGGAGCAGGCAAGTTCACTGGAGTTTTCTGACCAGCCAGTCTTGCTGAATCAATCAGCTTCTGTCTAATGAAAGACCCAGGTTCAAAAAGTAGAAGGAAGGGGCTGAAATTACAATGGATAAGCAACTAACAGAACACACTATTCTTCCAGAGACCAGCAGTTCTGTTTAGTATTCATGTTGGGTGCTGGAAATAAATTAAAATTTGTTGTAAATATTCTTCTTGTGCTGTTGCTAGGCTGACAACATTTCCAATTTGCCCTCAGTAACTTACCTTTGTTGGTCTTACTAGGGTGGTGAGAGAGTCTTTGTGCAAGTGCCTGTGTGTAAGCAAGAGGAAGACTTCTGTCCCCTATGTATCAATTACCCTCAGCTCAAAATAAACCTCATGTCCAAATGGCAGATTTTATGGTAGAAGGTTCTGATCTATTATACTACTGTATCAGTTCAATAAAAATATAATGTGCTTTTTCTTGATTGTTTTATGATTTATTCTTATAACTGATTTATCTCAAGTTGTAGAATTTGATTATACAAACACATGAACAATATCCTGATGATTCTGACTACTTCCCTTTCTTAATGTGTATCTGTGTATCTTGTTACCCTCATATTCTCATAAACATACAGGTATGGACCAAGATCCCATTTCTTGTATATCTATGATTAAAACTGAGTAATAAAAATACTACTTTCCCCTTTACCATTAGTAATATCATTATGATTAATATATAGGCATGTATTTAAAACAGACAAACTATATCACAATTATGAAAAATGTTGCATTAGAATAGTTACCTGGTTTACCTCATTATTCTACTCCCATGCCCCGTCAGAGTAAACTGTTCCATTATTTTTTCCAGTGTTTGTTTTGTACATTGAGAGCTCAGCCTTAATGAACCTTCTCAAAGTAAACAAAATTCTTCCTCCAGGCCAGCTGAACCCTGTCTAGTGTGCATATAATTAACCATGTGCATTTTCTGGATCCTATTATGTTGTAATTACAAATTTCTTTCTTTCTCTTTTTCTGTTCAAGCAAGCAAGCAAACAAACACAAAACCCCAGTAGTTTCCAAAAAAATTGTACTTGTCTTAAAGTCTCAAGTCACTGTTGGCTATTTTTGCACACACCAACATGAAGATTACCTCCTATTGAATGCAAGATAAAATGATTTTCTTTCTTCCCATTATCACATAATTTACCTTGAGTGAAAGAGTTGTCATCAGCACATCTGGCTGCTAGACAGAACAATGAGACATTTATAATGAATAATGTTGCGTAATGAAGCATTCCAGGTACATGAAAAGTGAATCTCCAAAGAGACCAGAGCTGTCAGTTTTGTTTGGTTCTGAAGATGAACACCTGTGATCTCATGTTTCCCTTTGATAGTTACCTTCATAAAATTAACAGCAATTCAGAATTGAAGTCTAATCCACGTTCAATTTGAATGCTAAGGCAATTTGAATAAGTAAAAAGACTACTTTTCTCTTGGTCAATCACTAGCATTTTGAGAGCCCAGGACTACTATTACAAATGAAAATGCAGGTATTAAGAAAGTGATATCCATGTGGCAACAAGATTCTCTTAAGTATGCAAATTAAAGGACACATGTGAATTCAGTCGTGGTAATTTACCCCTAATATTTTATCATGGTTTAGTTAAATTAAACCCTTTCTTGTAATTCTTTGTTGAATTGATATTGATAAAATATTTGCATTTTTAAAAAGACATTTTATGTTAGATTTCACTCAGTGTATAAGTACATATTAATTCTCATCATGCAGTGCAACAAGCTATTTATTGATTGTTAGAAAAGTGAACATTCAGCTTAATCCTAAGTAGTTGGTAAGTAAAATTAAAACAGTTTGTTATCTGGTGTACTTGAGAAATTAAAATAATTACAAAAAAATCACGGTGAATCCTAAATATAATTGTACAGAACTGTATATGATTACTTACAAGTAATTCAGCACATTGGTTATAAGTACTTGGTCTAATTCCTGCCAGATTGTATTTAAATATTTTTTTCTCATTGTTTTGAGAGCCACTGCAGTTGCTTGATCTGTTCAGGGTTGGTCCTTTTTCCAAAGAGGCATAATTATAATTTTTATATAATAGAGCCTTGGTTAGAATTCAGGTTGTTAATATACAGAACAGTAGTCTGCACATGAAACCAGTCACTATATGGAAGACATCATGATTAGGTTAGGTTTCATGAACACAATATTGTTAAAAGAACACTTTGGTATAATGAGCATTTTGTTCTTAAAGGGATCTGGGAATTCTCAGAATCAGGAATTTGTAGGTCATAAAACTAAAGAAAACCATTTTCTTACCTTCCTTTCTTCAAGGAGACTCTTCATTTATACAGATTCTAACTATACACAGATAGAACCATCATAAGAGTGCAAAAGAGAAAATGATTAGTCCTTGCTTAGTGTGCCAGTTTATTAGTACTAGATCACACCATTTGAAGTCAGGCAGGGGCTCCTTGATGGCTCTACAATACAAAGTCGTATTGTAAACACAGTCCTGAAAACATGTACACACAAACAATAAAATGGACTTAATAGGTTATATTTGTATATTTGCGCATACACACACACAGTTATCAATAATATGGGAGAAAAGGCAATCAATTTTAAGGTGACATGGAAGGAGTAGGAAAGGTTATTTTAGAGGAGCAAGAGGAAAGAAAGGAATGTGATGTAATTATATTTTACTTAAAATATTAAAACACTTTTAAAAAATACTAGTGATAATTCTTAAAGTATTGATGAACAAAGAAAAAGGCTTTTACTGCAAAAAAAAGTATATGCATCTTTCTATAGCAAAGCTTATGTTAAGGCATTCAAATATTCTATATAAGGTAGATTTGAATAATTGACTGTAGTTCTTCAAAAGACCTTATCTAAAATAAAATGAATTGAGGCAAGCATCTCCCTTTCCCTTGTAGGAACAGATAACTTATGTCACAATGTAGCTGCTCATTGACTGTCATCTAAATCTTTAAATCTGTAGTAAATAAATTCGACTTCCGTTTCCATCTGTCCAGGCACGAGGATCCCGGGAGCCCAGCTAGCGGGGAAATGCGGCCTTTATCTGAAGAAGAGACCCGAGTAATGTTTGAGAAGAATGCTAAATACATCGGGGAGAACCTCCAGCTCCTGGTGGACAGGCCCAACGGCATCTACTGTTTCCGGCTGCACAACAACCGAGTGTACTATGTGAGTGAGATGATCCTGAAGCTGGCTGCCAACATCTCTGGGGATAAGCTAGTGTCACTGGGGACTTGTTTTGGAAAGTTTACTAAGACCCACAAGTTCCGGTTGCACATTACAGCTCTCGATTATCTTGCACCCTATGCAAGGTATAAAGTGTGGATAAAGCCTGAAGCAGAGCAGTCCTTCTTGTATGGAAACTATGTGCTGAAATCCGGTCTGGGTCGAATCACTGAAAACACTTCTCAGTACCAAGAAGTAGTAGTTTACTCCATGGCAGACATTCCTTTGGGTTTTGGGGTAGCAGCAAAGTCTACTCAAGACTGCAGAAAAGTGGATCCCATGGCAATTGTTGTGTTTCATCAAGCAGACATTGGGGAATATGTACGACATGAAAAGACACTGACTTAGGGTGATCATCCCCAGACCTTTTTTTTGCTTTGTGAGAGGACTTAGCTCTGTTTCCTGTGTGGGCAGAAATCATCATGTTAAATTTGAGTAACACTGATATATGCAACTTGGATTCCTATTCAACAGAAATGGCTTAAGAATGGGGTTTCAGGCTCCTAGAGGCAAAAGCAGGTGGATCACAAGTATCAGGCCTACTTGGGCTACCTGGCAAGTTTAAGGCTAACCTGGGCTATGTAGGGAGACTCTGTCTCAAAAATCTAAAACAGCAAAAACCTGTCAAGTGTTGGTGTGAGTAAATAGTGTTTCTATTCTCTATCTTCATCATCTTTCTCTGAGTCAGAAGACTTGTTCTGATAACAAGTTCTAAGTCACTGCACTGATGATAGGAGCAGTTTATTGTTATCTGTGATAACACTGTTTTCCAGGCTAGTAATAGCATATTGGACTTTCTACTATTTTTTTTAATATCATTAAAGATAGAAACAGCCATTTAAGATAGTAGGCTATGCCTGTGGTTTTACTGATGAAATTTAGTAATAATAGTAGATTGAACTCAGCCATTTTTCTTTGTGGTAAGAGATGTATGGTGTAGGAGACCTTGTACTCAAGCCTGTCGGCTGTCTGGGATTGGCCAAGTCACTCCACTTAGACAAGCTTTGTTTTCTTCCTTTGTTAAAAGTGGAGAGGAAAAAACTATGAAACTGCTGAGTGGTTGTACACACCTTTAATTCTAGTACTGGGGAGGCTGAGGTAGATGGATCTCTGGATTCCAGGACAACCTACTTGGTCTACATAGGGAGTTCCTGGCCAGCCTAAAAAACAAACTCAAAACCCACAAAGCTGGAAAAACACCATCAATCATTGATGTAACTGTTGTACTCAGAATTAAAAATAGCAATTGTAAAGCATCTGGCATAGGACGTGGCAAATAGCTGTGGAATAAATACTAAAGTATGTTTTTTAAAGGGTTTAAAAAAAATAAATTCATTTGCCTTTTCTTATTAGTTTATCTTTGATTATAGATATGTATGCCATAAGCCTTTGAACACAAAAGAGAATTTATTTACTTCTTTATTTCCTATTATTCTCTCAAGTAATGTAGTTTGAGATAAATAGGCAGAGATTTATTTTTATTATATCTAATTTAATATGCAAGTAAGAAAATCCAGCCAGCATCCTCCTCATAAACTATGCTGTGTCTTTGCTGTCTGATGGACTCTCTCCCTCTGGAATCATAAACATGAAATAATCATTTCATTCCTTAAGTTGCTTTGGTCATGATATTTTTATCTCAGTGACAGGAAACTCAAAACAAAATTGGTAACAGGAGTGGGGTTATAGCTGTATTAAGCCTGAGCCTGTTGTTTCTTTAGAGGAATGCACAAGACATTGGAAGTGTGGAATAGGAAAGCATTGAATGATGTAAGCAGAGCTTAATAGGGTGTTCTTATAGTATCCTAGAAGACTGTGGTGCTGAGAGTAATGTTATGGCATGATGTTTTGGAGGAGAAATGGACTCTAATAAACTTGGCTAGATTATTTTATAATTACATTTTGATATGGAATATGGAAATATTCTACCCTTATCTTGACAACTTGTTAAAGGCTAACTTAAAATATAATGAAATAATTATTTTGCAGAAAATTTCAAGAGAGCATAATATAAAGTCATTGCCATGATTATTGCAGATCACTTCTATGCATGTCTCCAATAAAAAGGCAAAATTAATAAATGAAAAATGTAGAGCTTAGAGAGAAAAATGACATTAAGAAGCCAAGTGTTACAGTAGATGATTGTGTTGAAAGGGGGATAGTGATTTTTCAAGAAATTACTGGCTCAAGAAAAGCCTCCTACTCTATTCAGGAACAACTGGAAAAACATCCCACAGAAAAACCTCCATCTAGCTAAGACTCCAGTTTGTGAAAGAGAGCCTTCAGGGTTACTTGGTGCTAGAAAACAATGGCTTCTGCATGCAGTCTGCTGCTTCTGTGTTCTAAGGGGGAAAGTGTCCATCCTAAGCAAGCTTCCAAATTTGGCTGCATTATCCAATACTATAGTATTGGCTTTAGAGATGTGAAAAATAGAAAGTTGAGGAGGTTATTGTTTCTTCCTGGCAATTTTAGAGTAGCTGTAATCAAACAACATGTGAGAGCCTCAGAGTCTGTGAGAGGAAGCCCTGACAGGGCACTACTTGGGGTTGGAATGGTGAAGCCTGTGTTATGCTTGAGCCATAAAAGATGTTAAAGATTCCAGAGCTGTGTGCCATCTGTCTAGGAGAGGTGAAACCAGAGGGTGCTTGTCAGTATCTTTCAATCTGATACAAAATTGTCATACTTAGGAAGATGGACTACTAAAACATATGCTTGTGGGAGTATTTTATTGACAGTTAATTGCTGTAGGAAGTCCCAGTTCAATGAGGCCAGTTAGATTCTTGAGAAAGACAGAGGTAATAGCCAGTAGACAGCATCTTTGTGGTTTGTTTCAGTTCTTGTCTTCTTGTCCCTGTTTTGATTTCCTGGCTTAGCTTTCTGGTAATAGACTGTACCTGGAGGCCTAATAAACCCTTCTTCCCAAGTTGCTTTTAATTGTGCATTTTATCACAACAACAAAAAGCAGAGAGAGGTTTTGTCATACATATGTATATATGTGGCTGATATTCTCATATTTCAGGAAACAAAGCTATAAGGAGAGAGTCATTCAAGACCTTGAAAATAAAAGTCCTATATACTGAACATGAAGTTAAAGGATTTGGGTTTTACTCAACTGGATTTCAGTCCTGCTTTGGTCAAATCTGTCCTCACTATGGCCCCATTCTTTATTGTTTGAATGATAATGTGTGGATGTATGTAATATATATTCTGTGCTATAGTATAAACATATGTATATTTTTTTAATATAATCACAATTAAGTGTTATCCTTGAGACTCAGAAGTGACTGAAATCTTGAAGACAGTTTAGACAGTTAAGAACTAAGAAGTTTTGACTTTGGACTAAGGGACTTTACATCATGACATGACCATTAGCCAATTGGTCCCAGGACTAGAATGTAGCAATTTGAAAGAGGAATATAGTCAATGAACTCATATTTTAACACTTGGTCCTCAGTAGATGGCATTGTTTGTAGAAGTGATATAATAATTGCAGCTTTGCTGGAGAAAGTATGTCATTGGGTCAATCTTTGAGGCATTTATGACTTTGTTTCATGTTCTGATCACTTTGTGTGCTTTCTGTGCACAGATTAAATGTCAGCAACCAAACTCCCTTCTCCTGTGACTCACATACCTTTTCAGCCACGATGGATTCTGTTCTTCTGGAACTCTAAACCAATGTTAACTTTTTTTCCTCCTGCAGTTGCTTTTCATCTTATTGTTTTATCACAACAATAGAAAAGTGACTAATGCAGTACCCCACCATAACTATAGAATACGATAAGATTTCTGAAGACACAGTCTGCCCATAGTGGACACTGAGGAATCAATCTCAAACCTAATGGGAAACCCTCTTCTACTGTCCAGTTTTTGTTGTGCTTTAAGCTACAAGGTAGATATCTTGGGGAGAAAAGACATCAATTATCTTTCATACACTTGACCTTGATGCAATGATGTTCATCTATCAGGAACAACATGCATGCTAGTAAAATAGTGGCAATAATTTAAAAATGGTTCACATTTCCTCAAGAAGCATTCCTTTGGATAACCTGTTAAAGTTTATATTTAAAAAGGTGACTGTAAACTAACATTCTCATTTCTTTTCCTGAAAGAATTACTGATGGTTTCACTGTCAACTTCATCAAGGCCTGCAATGGAAGACTGAGGAAGAACAATGACTGAGGTGGGTGGGTACGTGGCTTCCAGCTGAGCTGTCTGTCATGACAGTCCAGTCAATATTAGAATCTGAAGAAACACTTACTCAGTACAAGATGGAAGACTGTGTGGGGAGAGCTTTGTTATTTTCATCCTAGTTAAACTACAGGAGACCAATTTCTCTTCAAGTTAACAGTTCTAGGTACCGAAAATCTGTGATGTTCTACTTTGCAATTATTTCCTGTCATATTTAGCATAAAACACCAAATAATAGTTTTACCTTTAATGTAAAATCAAATAACTTATGCAGAATTAAATAATAGTTCAGTACTTAATGAGTGTTACTAACTGTAGCTTGGGAGTTAAGGAATAAGCTGCCTGTTTATCCTTCATATTCTCCAGATTTTTCAGAGTCCACAGGTCACACAGCAATCAGAAGGCCACCCCTGCTAGGCTTTGCTAGTGACATAAGGCCTGGGGTGTTTCCATGGTGATGTTACATTCAGATCAGAGGAACCTGCTTTCTACTCACAATCTTCTGGTTCCCATTATTAAGTATAACTGGCATCAGACTCTGCTCTTCTATTTCTTTTATGTTATAAAAAAGAACCAGAAATCATAGAAAGACTAAATAGAAAAATCAGATATCTATCAAGATACACAAAACTAGCAGCTCAATAATTATTGCATAAAGCTGATAAATATCTTGATTATTTTATTAAATCTGCTTTTTTAATCATCAGTATTTTTGCTGCTGTCCAGAGAAAAGTAGGCACAGTGAGAACATTGTATGCACCATGGAGGTTGCTCCATTCTCTGTCTTTTATCCTAATTAAGCACCACAAGTTATTCATGTTATGCCAACTATTGAATTCAACACAGTTTCTCTCCCGTGGCCTCAGTTGTGGTGGATGCTTACTACTGCTGTTTAAGACCAATCAAGTCTCATTCCAGAAAGCAAAAGAGACTCGACCAGTGCATTGAATGTTTGGGCTCTGTTTTCAGAAACACTGTGTGTGATGTTCCAAATCTAGGTCTGTATTTCTATGCCATAATTCACAGTTGTCCTGAATTTGTGGGTGTTCTACCTTCCCATGATTTTCTTATTAGAAGTTAAGAACTCACTAATGAAAAACTACTCAAGCATTCAACTCCCAGCCCCTTGCATTGTGTGTGTGTGTACATATGTGTATGTGTATTGGTTTGGTAGGTTGTTCACAAATGTACGTGCTTGGGCCAGAAGTAAACTCTGGTTATTGTTTCTCTGTTGATGTTGACCTAGGTTTGGTGAAGTAGGGTCTCTCATGTTTCTGAAGCTCACTAAGTATGATAACTTACTTGCTCACTCCATGGATGAATCTGTCTCTGCCTCCCCAACACTGAAATTATAAACATCTGACACCCATGCCTGGATTTCATTACATGGTTTCTTGGGGTAAAATTCAAGCTTTTATGCTTCTACTACAAGCAGTTTTTTTGATTGCCCAATCTTTCTAGACACAAACTATGTTTTAGTTTAACTGACAACAGATGTTTCACTTACATAAAAATGTCACTTAATTATATATATGAAAAGAATATATCTTCAAATGAGTAATTTTTAAGGGAACGTGAACTATTTTAAAATCATTTTCTACCTGATTTTTTTCACTCACAAAAGGTAGAATGTCTCATAAATTTTATTAATTATAATTTAATTTTATGAATTTTGTACTTGAGTATTGTATTTATATAATTTCTACTTCTCATCCTCATTCTTACATGTCATTCATTGTACTCTTTAATCCCTTTCAAATATATTTTCTTCTTTTTCATTTTTATTAGTAAATATATATGAGTGGGAGAGAGAGAGAGAGAGAGAGAGAGAGAGAGAGAGAGAGAGAGAGAGAGAACAACAACTACCTGAGTTAATTTAGTGCTGGTTATACATAACTTAGGGCTATAATTTATGTTAGATAACATATTAAACTTTATTCCAGAAAAGATCAGTTTCCATGTCAATAGCTATTGGTTGCCTATAGTGCTTCATTTAGTGGTGGGAGTTTCCTGCATGAGTGCAGTTTAGAGGACACTATAGTGTAGCAGAGATACTGGTTTAATGGTTCTTTTTTAAATATTTTTTTATTATGAATAAAGTCATATTTTTTAATCCATGTATCCCCTTGTTCAAACTCCCTTCCCCCTCCTGCCCCTTCCAGTCACTCTCTCTTCTCCCCATTACTTTATCTTCTCTTGTTGCTTTGGGTCCAATGGCTCTTAATATGTTTTTCTTCCCATTTTCTATGTATTCCCATAGGTGAGGCAGGTATATATTGTAGATGTCTCAACTGGTATCAGACAACCAAGAGTCATCTACTTTTTTTCACCTGGACCAGTTGTGAAATTCTGTAATAGTTTTTAATCTCAGTCTGCTACACAAAGAAGCTTCTATGATGTGTGCTGAGATCTACACTTAGCTGTAGGTATAAGGTTAATTATTTAGAATGAAGTTGCAAATTATACTGGTTTACAACAGTAGTTTCAGTAGGTTTTCTTCTGAAATCTATAATTTCTCCAGCCAGTTCTCAGTATTAGGTGTGAATTGTCTCTTATTCAGCGAGCCTTTAGTCTAATTAAACAAATTTTGTTCTTTAAGACAAACGTGCAAATTGTGTACATCAGGGTATCTTGTCTTGTTTCATTGTGTATTTTACCGGTACTGTGATTGGGTAGTTCTATTGCTTAATTTTCTCCCTTGACAGTTTGCATAGCTCCTTGATTTTTTTGAAAATATACTTTTATTTAAAGTTATTTTTATTTTTGGTACCAACCACAGTTTTTCCTCCCTCTCCTTCTCCTGTCTCCCTCTCTACCTCCCCCCCCACACACACACCTTCCCCTGCCTCACTCTCCTGTCATTGCTCAGAATTAGTGCTCCTTTGAGGAGTCAACAAAGTCTGACATTTTAAGTAGAGACAGGACCAACCCCCTCCACCCTGCATCAAGGTTGAGCAAAGTATCCCTCTATAGGGAATGGGCTCCATAAAGCAAGTTCATCCACCCAGGATAAGACCTGGTCCCACTGCCAGGGACCCCACAAACTGATCAAGCCATTCTTATGTCTCCGTGTAAGAATTTACACGATCACCACCAAGGAGGCTCTACATGCTGTAAAGAGTGAGGAATTTATTATTACATACAAGTTCCCACGAACCTGGGTCGATAGTCTAATTCTGGAGAAGTGGAAAGGCTAAAGACCCTGAGCCCCGAAAGGCACGGGTCTTTAAAACAAAACATATGTAAGCAAGATGCAACACACTTTGGCATTCGGGATTAGGCAAAGGGGTAAGGTACAGCGGTGATTGGTGCAAATCTAACTTTTGAATCCATTGGCTGCTGTGGAGTTCACTCACAGACCTGGGCCCTGCCCCGAGGTATCAATGTGCAATGAATCCAAGTCCTTATACCACATCACTGTCACCCACATTCAGTGGCCTTAGTTCAGAACCACGAGTTTCCCCAGCTCTGAGTCCAGAGTCCATGAGCTGCAACTAGTTTGGGTCAACTGTCTCTGTTGACCAACATCATCTTGTCACCCTATCCTTATTTCCTTTTCACTCTCTACAGCTGCACTCCAGGAGCTCAGCCCAGTGCTTGGTTGTGGATCTCTGCATCTGCTTCCATCATTTACTGGATGTAGGTTTTATGGTGACAACTAGGGTAGTCACTAATCTGATTACAGAGGAAGGCCAGTTCAGGCTCTCCCTCCATTATTGCTAGGAGTCTTAGCTGAGGTCATCCCTGTGGATTCCTGGGAATCTCTAGCACTAGGTTTCTCACTAACCCTATAATGGCTCCCTCTATAAAGAAATCATTTTTATTGCTCTCCCTCTCTATCCTTTCTCTAATTTGGTCATTACATTCCTCACGATCCCATTCCACATCTCTTCCCTTCTAGTAACCCTCCCAGTTTACCAAGGAGAACTTGCAAGACACAGTAATACCACTCTTGGGCATATACCCAAAAGATGCACAACTGTACTCCAAGGAAACTTGCTCAACCATATTTATAGGAGCATTATTCATAATAACCAGAACCTATAAACAACCTAGATTCAAAGGAAGAATGGATCAAAAAAATATGGTACATTTACACAAGAGCATTACTCTATGGTTAAAAAAAAAAGACATAGTGAAATTTGTAGACAAATGGATGGAACTAAAAAAACATCCTGAGTGAAGTAATCCAGACCCAGAAAGATGAAAACAGTATGTACTCACTCATAAGTGGATAACCAAAGCAAAGGATAAACACCAGGCTACAATCCACAACCAAAGAGAAGGGGGATAATAAGAAGGGCCCAAGAGGGACATTCATGGTACATATCTCCTTTAATAATATTAGAACTAGTCACCAGGCAGAGCACTTTAATTGGGTTCTTTCAAATCTTATATCCATAATGTGTTGTATTCAACAATAGAGTCCTAAGTTCAAGTTCTGTGTGACAACCCAGGGCAAAAGCAACAATCTATACTATTTCAGGGATCATTTGGCCTTCCTTTACTTACAGGCTTACTGGTGGTTTTCCATGCATGGCATTAGGATTTTTGTTAAAATAGTTTAACCACACTGAAAACAAAAATGTATGTTTGTTCATGCACTTATAAAAGTGTTTTAAAATGAACATAAAATAATGTCTCTCAAAAGCATTTTCATATACCCATAATACAAATATGCCAGTAATTAAAAAAAATAATAGTAGCCTGTCATTGAGAAAATCACTCAGGAAAATAATTAAAAATAGCCAAAAATTGCAAGAGTCGTGTGAAAAAATTTTCAAACATGATGTTAATTATTCTTTATTAATTGTTTCCCAGATTTGAGGCTATGTAAACAAAGCTTAAACCTTGGTATCTGACCTTATGAAAATGTTGGTTTTGTTAGGTGTGTGTGTGTGTGTGTGTGTGTGTGTGTGTGTGTGTGTGTGTGTGTGTGTGTATTTTGGGAGAGGCTACAAGTAGCAAATTAAACTTTGTAGGATTTCAGTGAACTTGCAGTAAAGGAGAATTAGGAAGATCAATAGTTTATTTACTTTTTCTTATTTCCTGGGCAAGAATAAAAGAGAAAGAGGATGTAGCAGTGGTAGAGGAAGACAGGGAAGATGGGGGAAACATAGCAAGGACAGGGGAGGCTGTCTTTACTCTTCTATTGCTGTGCAGAGACACCATGACCAAGACAATATTTACAGAAGATAACTATGTAATTGAGAGATTTCTTACAGTGTCAGAGATCATCAAAGCTGCAAGCAGACAGGCATGGTGCTGAAGCAGTATCCGAGAGCTGTACATCCTGATATCCTGGCAGTAAGCATGGGAGTGGCAGTTCTGGCATGAGCTTTTGAAATATTAAATCCCACTCCCAGTGACACACCTCCTCCGAGAAGGCCACATCCTTACTCCTTCCTAATGAATTCCACTGGCTAGTGACTGAGCATTGTGATGTATAAGCCAGTGGAGGACCAATGAAACCACTGCAGAGAAAGAGGAAGATGTGCTTACTCAGAATTTGACTTTTGGTCTTTGATGATGTCAGTATATGAATGGATAATAACTAGATTTTCAGTGTTGCCTGGAAAGTCATACCCCACTATATAAGTTAACAACTGGACAAGAAAAATGAGAGGCATTAGAAAGAAATAAATAAAACTGAAAAATTAAAATATTGGTTTTTTAAATAGAATGTTTGAATAGTATTTTTTCCTGAAAATAGACACTGACAATCTTCCTCCAAACTTTGAATTTATTAGTCATTTACTGAGATTATATAAATGATTTAATTGTTTTCATCATAACTTCTGAAATAAACATGCCAGGATAAATAAGTATAAATTACCTGGCAATTACATACAAAGAAAATATGAAAATCATTATATAATTTTTACTTCTAAGAAGTCATGTGATTAAAGAAACAGAAAGAAAGACGCAAATCTGATTCACATTTCAGAGTATGAGGATAAACAAAAAAATATAAAACAAAAAAGTTGACAGGACCTTGGGAATAAAAACACATCATTGGTTCCAGTGTTACCACTAATATTCAGTTATCCATGGGAAGAGTGAAATCACTAAAACTCATATTTTTTTAATGATGATTAGAAAAAAGATGACTGATTTTATGTATTCTATATTTTAATTTACATTAATATGGGGCTGAATAAAGCACTCAGTGTTTGTGCACAAATGTGTTTAATTTGTCTTGTTGAGTTCTTAATTTGTCTTGTTGAGTTCAGTACTATAACTGAAATAAGCAGGATAAGATTTTTGCATGTGACTTATTCATACCAGGCTACCCATTTTTCACTGAATACATAAGTACATCTTAAACCTGCACATAATTATCACTGATGAAGAACAAGGGGAGTTTAGTTTCTAAATCATCACAGTTGGGCAGTAGAGTCTTGTTTTCATCGACAGTAACAGGATCTTAATTCTATCTGAAAAGCCGACGACAGCACAGGTTTAATCTTGTAGATGTGTTATTATTGAGAAGGAATCTGCTTCTACATTTTATAGAAAATATGATTGTGTTCTGATGAGAGTGACATTTAAAATTGTTTTCCTAGACCCAATGTGCCTCACGAAACTTCACAGATGAAAGAGGGAACAGGCATCAGAGAATCTCATACATTTGTATTTGTTTCTGCCTACACTTTTCTCTTGGTACCTGCTTCTTAGTTATTGCCTGTGGTACCTCAAAAAGAAGGCATGTTGCAAAATGGCCCATGAAAACATTGTAAAACATGCAAATACATCTGGAAGGAACAACTTTCTCTGCTCCACCTCTCAGCTGGTCCCTTCCCTAGATTCTTGAGTATCATGTATTCTTTTATTTTCCTCTGGAGGATTGAAGTAAAAGAAAATTTGATATTCTGATGCTTTTCATGGGCTAGATATTACAGATTTCCAATCCTCACCATGCTTTTCCCAACATCAATTCAGGGGCTCATTGTTGCAAACACCAGGGTATGTTTTCTAAGGAAAACAAAGAGAAAAGCCAAGAACTGGTACGCTCTGTATGACATAAGCTGTTGGTGATGTTAAAACTACACATTACACTATGGCCATGTCCTTCTTTCTAAAGTAGAATAACAGGTTCCTCTTCAAAGACAAAACTATGCCAAGTGGTATCCATGCTTTTATAATGTTTAATCTTATAATGTTCATAATTACTAGAATCTGTAAGCCATATGATATTGGGAAAAATTCTGGTCTAAAAATAAAAGCTATTTTCATTTTATAATTTATATTAGAAAGAAAGAAATATATCATGACAGGTTAATTTAACCTGTCAAAATTGATGTACATTTTGGATGCTTGAGCTTAATTGTAATGACTGATGCTTTTTTCCTTAGTCTTGTCTGTTCTCTTTCCTAAGTCCAGGCTTGGATGTAGAATCTATATGTATTTATCTATTTGGACACTGTTGTAAAATATCTCTGTTGTTAAATGTCTGTGGGACTTCATCCAAAACAAAATGGATAATATCAAAATTCAGGGATTTTTGTGCAATAGAAAACAAAAATTTTCTGAGTGTAGTTTACAAAACATGTAAAGATTTTCTGTTTTCCAACACAACATTTTTATTGATTACTTAGAAATTTCACATAATATACCATGATCACATTAATTTCCCATTACTGCCTGGTCCATCTCCCTTGTGAACCCTCCATAAAAACAAGGGAGTCAAAAGACACATCCAAATTATGTTGCCCATATAGTCACTGGAGCATGGTCACACTCTTAGTGACAAAAAAGAAAAAGATAAAAATAAAATGAAAAAAGAAAGAGCCATTGACAAATAAAATAAACCTTAAAAATTGTGTTAGGAATGCTGGTGTAGATCTCTTCCCAAAAGACTTTCTTCCCTGTTATCTTTGATAACGGTATCCTGATAATTTGAATTTAGGCAGTGTGGTGTTTGAATAGAAAAGACTTCCATTGGCTCATTTACTTGACTTGCCTCAAAGGTCCTTAGGGAATGGAGCAACTTGACAGGAATTAGCAGATGTGGCCTTGGTGGAGTAGATGTGGATTTGTTGGAGGAACTATGTCACTGTGTATGGGCTTTAGGGTCCGAGAACCTCAAGCCAGGCCTTGTACTGTTCTCTCTTCCTGTTGGTCCAAATGTGCAATGATTGGATTCATCTCCAGAATCCTTCTTTGCCTGTGTGCCCCCATGCTTCCTATCATGATGTACTAAATCTCTGAAGGGTAAGCCAGCCCTAGTAAAATGATTTTCTTTGTAAGAGTTGCCATGATCATGTTGTCTTTTCACTGCAACACAAACCCTAACTAAAACAAGCAGGAAGTCATGTTACACTGGGAAATTGTAAAAAAAAAAAAAAAAAAAAAATCAGAGAAATGTTATGATAGTGCAATGGCACTGTCATTTACCAAACAGTGGTAATTAAAATGGAAAAGCAAGTCTGAGAGAGAAGAAATGCCACCATTCCTTCTTGTAAAACAAGAGTGAGAGGGAATTACGAAGAAGTGAGGGTTTTCCTGAGTTCATATACCGAATAAACTGGATGGAGAGTCTTACAAATGTGTGTTCTCCCTTTATTAGAAGTGTTCAGACAATAGTGGAATAGTGACCTGTAGGAATCCTTTACTGGGTGAGAGTTGAACCAAATGAACACTAAGTCCTGTCTCAAACTGAAAATCTGTGATTGTGAGAACCACATAGTGAGAACATTAAAGATGAGACTGAGGAACAAGGGATGGTTTAACCCACTGCTTTCTTTCAATATCCTACTCACTTGATCTTGAAAGAACAACCTTGGCTTTGTTTAAAATGTTTCATCCCGGATAAGCAACTGTCCACTGACATGGGCAGTATGTGGAGCCTCTTTCCAGACTGTGTTTCTGTGCATAGACTGGCACTTAGGAGCCCATTCCCTCTAGTGGAACAACTAACCCAGTCTTGACATTAGGATAAGGAAATCGGACTTGCCTTGAGTGGATGCTGAGCTGATCCACCTTGGGACTTCTTGCTCTTTTTGGGGAGGGGATGGGCAGATGTGGAGGAGGGAGGCAGAAGACTGACCGAGAGGGATTGAGAGGGATAAGGGAGGGAGAACAGAGAAGGATACATGGAAAAACATAACCTTTATTTTTTAAGTAAAATAAAAAAAAGTTCCATCCAGCTTTCTAACTTTGAATGTATGCTATTATTGGTCATTGAAGAATCACTGACGACTCTGTATTCAGCACAATTTTACATGTTCCCCGGAAAAGGATAGCCAAGGAGGATTCTAGGAGGCTTTACATGGAGTGACGAATATGGATGACTTTTGGTTTGTGGCAGAAGGGAAAGCAGGGCAGATTACTCCCAGTTCACTTGAGTTTTACCTGATGATTTACAAAGAATGTAAATTAGGAGACAATCACAGGAGGTTCATCTAATGACATCTTAATGCATTCTGGAATTTACGATGAGACATGGGAAGCTTGTGCACTCAACCATTGGAAGCAGATGCTGCAATAATTCTACTTAATACTTAGAAGCAGAGGAAAGCATATTGTTTTTCATACGAATGTTTATGAAACATTAATAAGAATAAAATGTACCATTCAATGCTGAGCACATAAGCTGAAATCCTTTCTTATAAATATTTGTAAAGAACACATTTTTGTTCCCAACATAAATTGATTTCCAAGTCCAGATCCTAAGATCTTATAATAATCTTCTTTCTTGCAATATATGTTTAATTAAGATAAGACTAACTGACCCAGCAGTGTACAGTGTAGCCTCTCTCTCTCTCTCTCTCTCTCTCTCTCTCTCTCTCTCTCTCTAACTTCTATGTGAGCTCATAATGGTATTGATTAGATTCAATTCATAAAATATACTCTTTCCCTTAGCCCAATGAATGGTTTCTAAGCAGGAATTTTGCTATTCTGCTAGCCTATAACTAACTAGCATGACTGGAAGGGATAATGAGTTTTGTTAAGTTTGAGAAAGTACAGTTTCTAAATGATGTGGAAATACTTGCTATTTATAATATAAAAATATTTCTAAAATGCATTTTCCATTTCTGCCAGAAATGTTGGCTCAGTAGTTTCCCATGACCAATTAGGTGTGTGGGAGGAGGCAGAATATGTTTGAGAAAAATCATTCCATTCCAACATCACAGTCAATTTGATTTACTGTTCAAAATGCCACTGTTCTTCATCACTAACCACAGTGGCAGGGCTCTTAGACACACTGTTTTATTTTGGGCAGTATCTTTTCTATTTGCACCATGTATTAAGTTTCTTTTAATGACTCTTACTAGCCAGTGCCACTACCCACTCTTTTAATAGAGGAACTATTTCAGAGAAACAGGATACTGTAACTATGATTTTCTTTCAGTTAAAATGATTCTAATTGCTAATCACTCTTCAACATCATGGCACTGTCTACTCTTAGCTTCCTGGCTTTGGCCCAAAATGTCAAGATTATAAAATGAATCATTTTTGTAGCTGTATTTGTTTAAGTGCTTAAATACAGGAAAATTTTCACATGATGTACTTTGCCTTCTTGAAGCAATAGAGCAAAAGCATCAGGCAAAATGTGAGCCCGGGGGAAAATGAAAAAGGTTTTATGTTAAAAAAAAATCCTATAGCACTAGGTTGAGCGAGGACAGAGTAAGTCTGCTTAAGGACTGCATATAGGAATGCTTCTAATGGCAATTCTGAATTTGTCATGTCATACCACTTCAACTAGTCTATCCATTCTGTTTAGACACAGTGTAATTAGTTATTTGTACTGTCTTTGGGAAATTGGTTTACCTTGAATGATACTGAGGCTTTCTAATATATCAGTCTTGTCCAGTGTTTGAAGATGTTGACATCTGAGTCTGATTTCTTTTTTTGCCCAAGATTTCCAAACAGTAATAATGACATGAAATATTCAACTCTAAATAGAGAGTTATCATGTATTAGAACATGGTGCCTTATATAGAATTTTCAGTTTATTTTTACTCATGCATGTTCAAATGAAGGACAGAAATTATGAGATAGTTTGCTAAAAATACTTTTTAAAAATTAGTTGCTGTGTGTCATTGTATTTTATAAACTTCTTTATCATGTTTGGAGCTTTTTCATCATCTCACTTTATCTAGAATGTCTCTCATTTGTCACTAACCTAAATGTCTAAGTGTATAGTCCCTAAACTAATGTCATTGTTGGTACTCAACAGACATGTGTCCTTACTGGAGTAAGTTAGAATGCTTTCAATTTGTGCTAGAGACTAGTAGATATTTAAAATAAAGACATTCTTATAAAATGTTATTTTTGTTTTTGAATTTTCTCAGCATCACAAGTGAGAGGAGAAAGAATGAGAAATAATTAATATAATCCACAGCCTACTGGACGCAGAGATACATAACCACTATAATTTAGATAGGATTCTAAATAAAATTATCACAGCAATTCTCCAGATCCATGTTGTGGTCTAACTCTAAGTCTCACACTTTTAAACTGCATTTTTAAAGGCACTTCAGTCACCCATGGAACACACCCATGATAGGATGATATAATGCTATGCCAGACTCCATTCATTCACTTATACTCAGCCATATGACAATACTAGTTACACAGCAGGGCAATTGTTGTCTATTATCATTCTTATTTGTGATCAAATCTCAGAGTACTTCTTTCTACTTACCCTTATACGCCTTGTTTCTAGCATTATCCTTTGTCTATTGCTTTCAGTTGGAATATGACAGAGATTAGAAGAAAAATACAGTCAACAACTTTACTGTTTCCCTAGAATTAATATTACCCACAAAGTCAAGGATAAGAGAAGGTGAGTAAGGCAGTTAAATTCAAAGTTATGCAAGTGTGACATGGCAGAGTTGATGATGGGACAAGTTTCTGAAGCCAAGGCTTTATCACTGGGATCAAATGGTGACAGCCCCTATTCCCAGCAGAGATTAAGCCCTGGGAATACTTTCATGCTCACTCTTATATCTGCAAGGTGTCTACTGAGAGGAGTCCAAGATCCTCAAGTTTTTATAGCATTTATTTTGCAAATAGGTTATAAAAAGGCCTCTCCAAGCAATTATTTATTGAAAATGTAAATATTTTTCAAAGATGTTTTTAACTAGATAATTTTGCTATGTGAAAGTTGGAGCAAAATTCTGATCAATTGCTTGTCTAAGAGTTCATCTTTAGTGCAAACTTACCTTTCTGTTGACATTTGGCATATGGATAGGAGTTTCAAAGAGAATAAGCCAGGGGTGATAAAGGAATAAATGCTTCTATTAAAAGGCTTTAAGTAATGTCACACCGAGATTATTGATGGCTGTTCTTACAACTATTTTTGGGAGATATTTGACATGCTTTCATAAATATTGTCTTTGTCTTTCTGAATCAAGTTCAAAATCTATAAGCTTGGAGGGCTCATAAAGTGTTTTACTAATATTGTATCCCCAAGGACTTTCAAATAATAATTATTTAATACTTGAAAATAGTTAAAATAAATGAAAGAATATACTTTAATCTCTACATATTGTATGTTCAACATTTTTGCTTAATGAAGGACCATCCCCACAATCATGATTAGAAGAAATAATCATAAACCTTATGGATCTCAGTTACATTATTCAGGACTTTTATACATTATTTGGAATTTGTATGTGTATAATGTGTATGTTCCAAACATGTAAACTTAATATTCATAAGGATATCTTCTACATAGTTAGATTCTAAAGTACATTTTGTATCATTTAACTGAACAATATTCACATTGTGCATTTATTATCAATTATAAGATGTTGACAGTCTAGAGCTAGTACTTTACCTTGAGGGCTTGAGAAGAAAGCTCCTGGATGCTATTTCATCATACTGATGGCTAACTATGATAAAGGTGACATTAAAGGATCAGAGGCCTGTGAGCACTAATGCAGCAACAGATACAAGTGAGGTCATTAGTTTTGAATAGGTGCTAAAGTCTTAAATAATGAACAAGCTCAGAGATGCTTAAATTCTATTCTATATCTGGATCACAACTAAATACATATATAAAATTACAACTGTTTAACACTGAAAAATTAAAAAATATAAAAGAATATTTATTGAAAATACTTTCTTCTTTCAAAACAAGCCCAGGTAATCTAAATATTGTTCAATAAATTTATCTCTTTATGTTAATATCAATAAGCACAGCTTAAAATTCTTAATTAATGTGTTTAAATCAAACATGACAAAACATTACAAGATACCTAAGCAGGGCAGAACATCTGCTGATCTTTCAAAGGTACGAATAGCTATAACTTTAAAATAATTGATAGTCCTGTCTGAGTGAGACAATGACCTTTGATATCAGGAAATTTGTAGGTATTAGAATAGCTGGTGCAGAATATCTAAATGTTCAACATATGGAAGACTCAACCTTGGAATATAGCTACATTTATCATTAAAAGAAAATTTGGAAAATGAAGACTGTTACCAAATTTAGGAGTCATAAATAAGGCAAACAGGCTCTTTATAGCCTGGGATTCCCTTGATTTCTCTATTACTTAAAGGATGCTCTACTATAGTGATTGATGTAAAAAAATGCCTTTTTTTTTAACTATGACTCTAGAATAAAAAATTGCTATCACAGCCCCTACTTATAAAAATCTCAGACTGTTAAAAGATATCAGTGGAAAATACTTCCACACAATATGTAAAACAGCCATACCTGTGTCAATGTTTTGTACAACAATCATTGGAAATATTTCATAAACAGTTTCCTCAATTTATAATTTACAATGTTATGGATAATACTTTACTAGCTGATTCAGACCCAGATATTGTTTAAAAACTGAAGAGCTTTAAAAAAACAAAAACATTTTGCTTTGTTGGAGATTACAAATATTCTTGAAAAAGTAAAAAGAGGAGATTCAATTAATTACCTAGGATAAAAGATAGGCTTACAATAAATTAACCACACAAAGTACAAATCAGGAAAGATCAATTACAAACTCTAAATAATTTTCAAAAATTGATGGGAGATATTAACTGGTTATGGCCCACAATTGGATTGACAAATAAAGAGCTAATCAATGTCTTTCAAAACTTACAAGGCAATAAGGCCTTAAAGTCGAAAGAAAATTATCAGCTTATGCTGAGAGGGAATTCACCTTGGTAGAAAAGAAATTACAGGATGCACAAGTGGATCATTGGAACTCAGTATTTCATATAAGCCCTTCACTTTTTCATCACACAAATTCCAGGCAACAGCTCACTCTCCCAGGACTTGATCATTACCTCAGGTTTCTCAGGGTCTCCAAAAGATGCTGTTGCCCCCAGGCAATAGGAAGCAATCTAGAAAACACAAAACTCACATTTCCAAGAGGGTTGGTGACTGGGTTATGTTTGTTTAGCATATTATAAAAGTTTATCATCATTAGATTCAGGGATCTTGATTTAAAACAAAAACCAGGGATATAGAAATAAGGAATAAAAGGGTAGATTACTTAATCTACATCTGAATGAAAAAACAACTACTAGTCTTAAATATTTTACCTTGGTATAGACTTTTACATATTAATACAAATTTAGGGTAATTTTTGCTACTCTGTATTTTTGTTTCTATTCTTGTTTGAAACATTTTTTTTATTTATGAATACAAATTTTGTTAGGACTACTGTGCATATACTTCTATTCTTGTTTAAGATATTGTACCTATGAAACTAATTTGACAATGTAATACAAACTCCTAGTTCTTGTTAATTATTATTAAAAACTATTTAGGAGAATTAAGAAATGCATGTTAGTAGTTGTTCACCTATAACAATCAAACTTGTAGCTATGTTAGGTATGTTTTCAAGGTCAAACAAAAATATATTCTTGATAGATAGGACGTCTTCAAATACATCAGTGACCTACAGAATATGGGATTTAAGATGTTTAAATAACAAGAATTTTTATGATAATGAGACACATCTGTCCCTGGCAGCACCAATATACTTCAGAGAAGATGATGGATATTGAAGAACCTCCACATAGAGTTTGCTTTCTTAGTGGCAAATGTAAGACACTGAGCAAGAAATTGCAATTTCCTTGACTGCTGACAATATGCTGTCCAAGTTGGACATGCAGGACACAAAGTGACTGATAAACTTTGTAAAGCCAAAACAGAACAGTCCTTTAAAATACCTGCTTTAAAGAAAGGTCTTCAGATATTCTAGGCCTGTAGGCTCAAGAAGAACATGTTACAGTGGAACCTTGGGTGACAGTCCATACAGACAGCTGTTTTTGTATTTTCTATAGTTTTTAAAGTTATTTGCCCTGCTATTTCTGTTTACTCGGGTAATATTACATCCTTCTCAAGTCTCTAATGGTGTTGAATACAAGATACTTACAGTTACAGTTTTCCTTGTTACCAAATTCAGAAAAGAAACCTCCAAAAGAGATGTAAGTATGTAAGATTGAAAGACATAAAAGCTTTAATTATCTAATCTAAGAAAATGTTTTGAAGTCTAAAAACAAAATAGTTTTGGGTTGGTAATACAGGTTAGAATAGTGGTTTAAGTTTAAAACTTAAACTTATCAAGATAAGATAAATAATGGAATATTTTTCTCTGAATTTGCTAAATGCAATTGAACTGGATATTGTGCGTTTAATTCTTACCTGATAATTATTCTTATTATATATATTTTTACTGTGTTAGAGTTAAACGTAGTAAAAGTTTGCATTACAGTTAAAGCTTATTTTTATTTAGACACCAGGGGAAATATTCTGGGATATTTTGCCTACATTCTGATGCTCTGGACACTTCCAGTAAAGATTGCTTTGAATCAGAGGACAGAACTAGCTACATCTACAAGATGACTGAAATCAGTGTTAGAGGTTTTGGAGGACTGAGGACATATGGACACACAAAATAGCAGGGTGGAGCTTATACTGAGTCTTGACCCTTTTTATATTGAGAAATAAGTAATACAGAAGTTCCTAGTTACTTTTCAGTCACTTCTCTGTTCTTACCCTGATAAATGACTCTAAGATTTTATTAATAAAGAATAAAGAGATAAGTACTTCACTCAATTCACAAAATGAAAAAAAAAACAAAAAAATTATTTAATAAAAAGAAGAGAGAAAGGGATTGAAACACAACATAGAAATGGCTGCAAATCTGCCAGAATGCAACAAAGACCTGATGATTCTGTTCCAGGAATTTCAGAGAGAGAAAAATGAGTGTGGCTAAAAGTGCATTTAAAAAATAATTGAAAGATCTAGACATTTGGCAAAAGATGCATTCCTACCCACTTAGAAAATAAATTATCCTGCAAATAGTCCAAGCTCAAAGAAAATAACATAAAACATCTTCATTGATAAATTTTTGAAAACTAAAGAAAACTTTACATTTTGTATAGCAATATCACAATAAGTAAAATTTAAAAGCAATTTTTAATACACAACAAAATTTACCTATGTGATTCTCTTATGTTCTTCAGTACTAAATTTACATTGTCAGGCAGCAATAACCACAATCAATAATCATATTATTTTAAACATAAAATCAAGACTCTACCTATTGAAGACTGAATTTTTATCTTCCTTGCCTGGTATTCATGCCCACACTAAGGAAATTTCCATGGACAATGCATAGTAACATTATAGCAATTGCTGAAATTTAACACTAGACTTGAAAACTTTTACATTTTTTTTTTATTTACTTAGTAGAGATAGTTCACTTGTTAGGATTATCGGCATTGCTTCTTGACCTTGGCCAATTGTTCTCAATATCATATCCATAAAAATGCATAGAAAGTGGCTTAAAATATATATTTCTGGTTCTCTTTACCAAGGTATCTGACTTGGTGAGTTTAAGACAGGGATCAGAACATTGCATTTCTCAGTAACTTATAAATGCTGCTACTGCTGGTGTGCTTGGTAGCACACTGCAGAGGACTCATACCTAATGCAGGAGGCTACATCTTTCATGTTCAATTGTCCCAGTATTTATTTATTTTCTACATACTTCCATTCTCTCCCTTTAATTTGCTCTTCTAGCTCTAAACAGCTATTGAGTCTTAAATTCATATGGCTTTTTTTTTTTTTAATCCACTAACTCTACTTAGTACTACCTGTCTGTGCCTATGTATAAGGCCATCTGTGGGAGCATACACAACATCTTGGGGGCTGCATCTTGGATTAAAACTAATTCTCCTTCTCCAAGGATTCATTTTGTCAATTTTTCCCCAGCTAGGAGGAGAGAATTTATGAGCTTTTCCTCATTTATGCTGGGATTCTGGCTGGCTTAATACAGTACAGGTAACATACAAACATTTATAACTGTTGTGTGTGGTAATAGGTTTCCTGGCCCGTTTGGGGCCAGAGGTTCAGACCTTGCCCGTGGCAGCTTTTTTCCCCCCAAAGAAATGAGTCAGACATTTATATTAACTTCATAGTGATTGGCCTATGTCTCAAGCACATTACTAGCTAGCTCTTTCATCTTAAATCAACCCATTCCTTGTAATCTACTAATCTACCCACCATGTGGCCCAGGCCATGGATCACCTATATTTCTTACATGTCTGTTTTTCTTGAGGGTAGGATGGAGACTGATTAACTCTGCCCTTCTCCTACCTGCGTGTCCTCTGTTCCTCCACCCACTTCTATGGCGCTCCACATAGGCCAAACCAGTTCCTTTATTTTCAGCATCCAGAGAACATTCCATCACAGCTCTGATTTAGTGTGTACAGTGATGTTTTCATATTTAACAAATATTGTTTTGTTTCACAGATCCCAATTACCACCAGCTCTTAAAAGCTTTCCACTCCTTTTCTGTGATGATCTGATGTTGCTGTGTTCTAACCATTACCCTTGGGGTAGGGGGCGAAAAGATGTGGAGTCATTGACAAAGACCCCAGGAATCAGATGAAAAGCACTATTTTATTTAACAATGGGGAGAGCCTTATATACCCTCCTTTCAGCACTCAATCTGGGGCACAATCTGGAGATATTTCATGGCTGCCCATCATTGGCTGGGCCTGATCAGGAAATCTGATTAGCATCTGTTGCTAGGCAGACTCCAATTCTCAGGAACTCTGGGCAGTGTCTATTGCTAGGCAGATTCTGAGCAATCAACATTGGACGGAGACTGTTGCTAGGCCCTCAGACAGACTCCAGGTCATTTCATAAGGAAGTATATTATGTTAATGCTTTGGCAACTGATTTGAGCCAATTTCCTTGGCCTTATGGGCTTGTGATATTACAATATGTAAACTTTTGAGGCAGGAAAATAATTTAGGACTGATACTCAATAATCCTATTCTTTGAAGGTTGACTAGTTGTTGAACTCTGTATTAATTGCTATTTACCACAGAAGAAAACTTCTCTGATGAGGGCTGAAATATGCACCGATCTGGTCCTTTGGGGAAGGGGCACATGAAGGAACCTTAAAAGAATCAAAGGAGTAAGGAGGGTCCCTTTCTGCAAAAGTAAAAGAATCAAGTCACTCAGATTTCTACTTTTTGGGAGAAATCCTTTGGGAAAAATAATCACAAAATATTCACATGAAGGAAAGCGTGTGAGGTAGTTTAGAAGCAAACATTGTAAAGAAAAATCTAAAGATAGTAAAATATGAACAAATGCAATAAACATTCCATTTTAAAAGTTTCTAAATCTTATGGTTGAAAATTACTTGTGTACTTTTCTCTACATATTCAAGAAGTACTTTTAAGTTCTTTATTATAAAATAAAATGGGATGAGAGGTTAAAAGAGAGGAACGTTTTTGTGGCTATGAAGCACTTGATTTTGGTGTAGATGCTAAAATTTAGTAAAATATCATAAAATTACATTTCTTCATTTTGCTAATGTTATATTTCTTGGTTTTGAGATTGTGCTACATACATGTAAAGCAGTGGAGAAAATTGCATGAGGGTGTACCAGATCTTTCTACACTATTTTCTTAAGTTCCTTTAAGTTTGTAGCTATTTAAATAATTCTTGCCTTATATATGTTCTATTGTTTGTTACTGATATGTGTATTATTTGAAAGATAAATATGTCCTGTGTGTTATATGTAATTTCTCCTCTAGATACTCTGTCCAACTTGTATCAAGGTTTGCTTTTGAGTCTTTGCTCATCTTTGGATCCTCATAGCTTGATGTGTTACAAGATCTATTTAGCATCTAATGAACAGTATTTTGACAAACAAGAGATAGCAAGATGGAGTACTGCTACCAAGCACTATTTTGAAAATGCGAGTGATTATATATAAGTTGCTAATAAATCTGTGTACATGAATAAATTTATATATGTATATAAAACAAGTCTCTTGAGAATAAAAATGATGACAATTGGTATTATAAGCCTACTAACAAGTAATTTTAATGATATTATGTACCATGAATGTTAAATATACCATAATAAAAATAAATAATCAAAGCCATAAAAACAGAGAAATGATGATTGTGGCTGTGCTTCGTCTGACGTAGTTTCTCAGTTTCCTTAACAGTCATCATTTATAACATAAAAAAAGTATAGCAGCTGAAAAAAAAACCCAGGAAATTGAGTTTGTATCTCTTTTGTACCCTGTGTAGACATGATTTGTATTAAGGACAAAATATTTTAAACTGTGTGAACTGAATTTCTAAGCCATAGATTTAAAACTTCAACTGTACTTCTAAGTATTTTAATCTACATAATATATGCTCCCTTCATTTTCATCTTTACCATAAGCTATCCAGAAATGCCGAGGTATGTATTTTTGCTGTAATATTTAAGGAATTGTATAAAACTCCTTAACATCAAGAAATAGCTTTAACCTTGTACTTGATCCCAAGGTCCTACTAATTCTGAACTGTTTCACTTTCTTTGTACAGATCATTGGGTCAGCATTCAGAGTGCTAATGAGGCCAAGTTCTCAGGACATAATGTAATGGGCCAGTTAGCACTGACTGACCTCCAAGTTCAGAGCTCAGTTTCCTGAATTTAAACCCTTTCAAGGTGCTCTGCTTACCAGAAATACCTGGGGGTTGATAGACAAGCGAAAAACCCATTGGTCAAACTTATGGAGATTTTTAGGTCTACTAATATATAACCACATACATATTGAATGGTACTTCTAGGACACTACATTTTAATAGGAAAGAAATTATCCAAGCCATATATTGAGTAAAACAACTCTTAAGAATATGACACAATGATAAAAACATATGTGACCCAATGAGGTTTTTTTTCTCTCTGTGTGTTATTAACATTTGGACTAAGTTAAATAATATGTTATTCTTTATTTTCTTAACCTCTGATATAAAAAATTATCCTTGATAGCTTTAACTTTGAATTTTGTATAAAATAAGTAAGGGATAGCAGAGGCTCTCATGCTTAGACACCCAAGAATGCAGAATGGAAGAGTTTCTAATGAGGCCTCCAAATGCTGACTAGATCCCATGGATATAATTACTTATGAGGAGAACATGAGCATCTTGGAGTGGGTGAGTGCTTTTCAAACAGACAATCAATACTAATTAGTGAGACATGAAATCAATTTAATGATTCAGTAGATCTTGGCCATCTCTTTTGAAATGAAATGGTATAGATAGTGTAATCAGGAAGAAGGTTAGATTATACTAGGATGGACTCAGAATAGATTGGGAAGTCATGAAATGTTTACTGAAGTGGTGTGTGTATGTTCATGCCTGTTTTGAGTCATGAACTACAATGTACTGCCTACTATGAGCTGTGATGTTAAAAGAGGATTAACCTTGGAAAATGTAATGGAAGAGCTTCTTTGGAACAACTTTGAACTTAATTTATAGCCAAGCTGCTCCACTCAGCTATTTTTTCCTGTTAGCTGAAGGGATCTCAGAAGTTAACTTGAAATCATAAGCTTTTTTTTTACTTGTTTTTCTTTGCTTAACTTTATTCTCCATCCGCATCTTATTTATATACATGAGACTGTTTCAACCTGAACATTTTGTCATTACCTTGTAGTACTGCCTCTACTCTGACAATTTAAATAGTCATCCACAAATTTCTTTTACTTGGTAGTTAGTTCTTTATAAATACATATTAACTTACAGAATATATATTATTGTTTTCAGTATTGGGAAGCTGTGCATGGTAGTTATAATTGATTAAAAAAGACTAAGTAATGTTGACATAGTCAGAGAACTATAATGCTTTGTTAAATTACTAGCTAGGAAAGGAGTCTATGAAATCACCCCAAGGTGAGTCATGGCATTAGTCCACCTCTACTAAATAACTTCATTTATGTTGATAGAATATAACATTAATGAAGGGGTACCTCTTCAATAAGAATAAAAAGACTGTGATTCCTGTCTTGCTGGTATATTCTCAGTATTACATTCTAAACTTCCAGAATTTTATAAAGAAAACTTCAGTATCAGAAGTCAACAAGAATAAAAATAACAGTGGCTTTCAGCCAAAAGCCAGAAAAAATATTATGTTCCAGTGTCCACACCAGTGGTTCTATATAACTAAAGGTTTCCAATTGCTCATGATCCCAAGAGGAGGATCTTTCTCCAGATGAACCTTCAAATGAGACCCAGTATCTTTCCAACAACTTAACTGAGTCAAGAGGTTTGTAAGCAGAACATCGTCTACACTGTTGTTAAATTTATGCTTCTTAGATATTGCAGCATAAATGCCTCTCCTTAAAGAGCAAAGTATACTAAAGTTTTATCACCTAACTGTTGACAACTAGATATTCTTAAACATATGATATTTTAAATTTTGGAAATGTTTGTAAATTGTTCATCCTTTTTATTTTAACAAAGATAGGAAATACTGCTAGACATTTCCTAAATTTCAGAGCAGAAAAATTATTTTCCATTTAATATGTAAGCAAAACCATGAATAGGAACCTATGTCTATATTCTACAGCGGAAATCATACATTAGACAACAAAATTTACATACTGTACTTTACATTATATTTTTAATATCTAATAATAAAAAAATTATGAACACATATCTAAGAATTTTGTGGTAGAATTAATAGTATTTAATTCAATTCTAAAGGATTCTCAAGACTTTCTTTTGAAGTTTGCTTAAAAAGAAAGAATGAAATACATCTTCAAATACTGAGTTTATTAATTCCAGAGGTATGTCCAGTCAGAAATGTGTGGATAAAATAAGCTGATAACCAGTCACCAATTATTTGAGATGGAGAAATTTTACATATTAATTTTTCAATGATAACACTCAAGCATGCAAAATTATCATTTTTATATTTTTATATTTATAAGGCTTTGTCCTTTCTCTGGGTAAATTTCATTATGTCAAATTACGTCTTGTACTGAAATTGTGTCATACAAAGGAAAGAACACAAAAAGTTGGTGGGTTTATTTGTAACTTTTCACAATTAAACTAAAGTGCTTCATGAATTAAGAAATGAAGTAGCTACAGGGAGAAATAATGCACATTTTATATGAAACTATAGGCAGTTCCTGAACCTTGTGAACAGCATCAATTTTTTTTAGGTCCTGCCATATCAATAAAAGGACATAATTTATATCACTCAAAATTAATGTTCCCAGTATCCACAAACAACTTTATTGCAATTAAGTATTTATTCAGTATATTTCAGAACAATAATATAATTTCCAAATATGGTTTTTCTTAGAAAATAAGAGTAGTAATGGTTATTCCATGGGCAGGAAACAGTGCTCCAAGCTAAAGACAAGAACTGTCATTTTCTGGTACCCTAAGCACAAGGATCCTGCATTTTCATACCACAATTGTCTTTGTCAAATAATGTAGATAGCCCCAAATTTTTACTGCACACATTATTTCATGTTTGCCCAAATAGACTAGAAAAAAATGTAGTTAAAATGTAATTACCAAGGTATGTCATATTTCAAGTGTATTTCTGTTTTTAATCTGTTATATAAATCAGAGATAATTGAAAGTCAATATTTGACTGTCTTTTAATTATGATAATGAGCAATTGTGATTGTTGAGAAGAGCACTGAAAAGAAGTTCATATATAAAATACTAAACTAAAACATTTGCTAAATGTCTTCTGTTTCATATACTATTCAAAAGCTTGAATGCCTTCTTACAATTAATATGTTAATAGTATTCTGTCACTTTTTGAGTTTACTATAACTACCCAGTTTTAAATGTATATTTTCATATTTCCCTTCATGATCTCTTCAGTCAAATTTAACCATTCTCGTGAAATTCTTACACTTTAATTAATTCTTCTCACACAGTCTTAACCATTTCCAAAGATCTAGTGACACTTTCTTTGTTTCAGTGATGCATTATATATCACTAGTAGAAAGACACCTGAAAAAGTGCTCTTCATCTTTAGCCATCAGAGAAATGCAAATCAAAACAACTTTGAGATACCACCTAACACCTGTTAGATTGGCTAAGATAAAAGGTACAGATGACAGCTTATGCTGGAGAGGATGCGGAGCAAGGGGAACACTCCTCCATTGTTGGTGGGAGTGTAAGCTTGTTCAGCCACTTTGGA
>PVIH01016330.1:0-46006 GCA_004025045.1 Sigmodon hispidus
TTTGAGCTGGTATTCTTCTCCTTCTTCTATTCCTATTATTCTCAAATTAGGTCTTTTCATGGTGTCCCAGATTTCCTGAACATTTTGAGTTATGGCTTTTTTAGTTTTACTATTTTCTTTGACTGATATATCTATTTGAGCTACTGAGTCTTCCACTTCAGAGATTCTATCTTCCATCTCTTGAACTCAGTTTGTTATGCTTGTATCTGTGGTTCCAGCTTTTTTCTTCAGGTTTTCTATTTCCATCTTTGCCTCAATTTGTGCCTTTTTTATTGCTTCTATTTCAGCTTTTAGTTCCTGGCATGTTTCTTTCATAGATTTGTTCATCTCTTCAAATTTTTTGTTTGTATTTTCTTCCATTTCTTTAAGGCTTTTTTTCATATCTTCTTTGAGAGCTTCGATGATCATCAAAAAGGAATTTTTGGTGTTGCTTCCTTCCGTTTTCTCTTCATTGCTCAGTTCAGGTCTTGTATTTGTAAGATCGCCACTCTCTTCTGGAGTTACCATGTTGTTCTTTGTATTATTATGTAATTTTTTGCACTGACGTTTGCCCATGGCTTCAGTGGTTCACGATTGGACGATTCCTGATCAGTTGTGGCACTCGGGCTTGTGTGCCTCCTGTCACCTCTCTGGGCAGGGTCTGAATCTACCCTTTAGGGACCCCTGTAGTTGTCTGTTTGCTCGGTTTGATGTGGCGGTGGATAGCCGTGCGAATTCCCTCAGCAGGAGCTGTGGGTATGGTGACAGGCAGATTTTATCTGCCCCTGCTCCAGAGTGCGCTTGGACTCTGTGAATTTTATTTTTATATTGAGTATGACAAAGCACATTGTCCAGGGTTTTTCAATACAAATATCTATTTTTTTAACATATTCTTCAGCTTGGACATTGTTCTGCTTTTGTTCCTTAAACATGATGATGAGATAATTTGGCATCTGTGTGAGGGAGTACATCAGTGAGGACTTAGTGTAGTGCCAGCCATTTTATTACTTAGTGAATATTAGATTAGTACAGCCAAGTAGGACCAGACAAAATGGAGAGATGACTCAGTGGTTCAGAGCACTTGCTGCTCCTCTGGAGGATCCAAGCCTTGTTCCTAGCATCTACATTAAGCAGAGCAGCTCACAGTGCCTGTAACTGCAGCTCCGGGGCATTGGATTCTCTTCTAGAGATGTGTGCGCTTATGCACACAAATAAATACAAATAAATACCAAAAAGGTTTACAGCATACTGACTGATCACACAGAAGCAGCACTGGTATATTTTGGTATTTATAGAGTCTTACCTCTTTCAATTATGAATTTTCAGGTTTATTTGTGCCCCGTAAGAATTTTTGCATGTCATCCACATTTCGAGTCACCTTTAAAATTTATTGATTTTGTGGTATCTCTTCTACGTCATGTTTTGAGGCAGTAGAGTTTTCTTAAAAATCAGCTAAGGGGTACTATGGTTTTATTTGGCTTCGTGTTCTTTGTACAGAAGTACCCATAATAAGTTAGAAATGCATTTTAGCAGATAATGCTGTATACCATCTTATATATTGTACAAAATCAAAATTTCCACTAACAGTTCTGCAGATATATTACATGCTGTGTGCTTTATACTGAGACAGTGTCTTGGATGCCGGGCCCTGAATTGTGAATCATATAGCACATCCCGAGGACATTCTGTGCTTCTCTCCTTGAGGGTTTTAACTGATCTGTGAGCCAGTTTTTCTGGGACTGATTATTAATACCAATGTTTAATGGGCCCTTTGCAAGAATTTGGTTGCTTTGAAAACTTTCTAGAAACTACTCAATAAGAATAGCTTAGGAGTTTTGCAGCCAGACTTGAGAGATGGTGGTCCAGCAGTTGAGAGAGCTCACTGCTCTTCCGAAGACCCTGAGTTCAGTTCCAGTAACCGTGCAGCGTGGCTTGCAACAGTTGTAGCCACCACCTGCACCTCCAGCGTCAGGGATCCTACACTCACTTTTAGACCCTGTGGACACTGCACACACACAGACTGTATTTATACAGGTGTTACATACACAAAAACAAATCATAAAAAAGATCTTTGCAGGCAGTAATGTTGCTTTGAGTCTAGAATCACCCAAAAGCCTTCTGTTAACACACAGTTGACTCATCAGCTTAAAATTAATACTAACCTGGGAAGCCCACTAAAATTATTTTCTTTTAACTTTTATGTCCTTATTTTTTTTCCTATTTTGCTTTTATTTAAATGGACTTGATTTGGAGCTAACACAGCAAATGTAATTTCTGGCTTTAGGGAACAACTTATTAGATGGCACTTTGTTCTTCTTCTGTTATATTTATAAATATATCAAAAGAGAAGATCCCAAAGCTGTGAGGTAGCCATGGACCTGCAAACCAGCTGAACACAGACCTACTGCCCCTCCCCATTCTGGAATGTCACTTGAGGATGTTTGTTGTCATCTCTGCACCAGATTTGGTGCTATGCAATGGTGTGGTTCGTTGGATTGCATGGTTAATAGTTGTGATTTTGTTTTGGTTTTGCTGTCTAGGTCATATTCACAATTTGAAAAGTCAGTTCTGTATTACAGTTGAAATGATGGAAGGTACAGGTGCTGGCCTGATGGTGTAGTAGGCAAAGGCACTTAGGCACTTGTCATCGGGCCGGTGACCTGAGTTAATCCCCAGGACTCATGGGTAGGACGAGAGAACTTCATACGTGTGCTACCCACCCTCATACCTCTCCATAGTTCAATAACTGATGAAATAACAGAAGGTAGATAATATATCCAGGTGTTGCTAATAAGAGTTGACATTGAAAGCATTCAAGATTTTAAATTCACCTTGTTACGTTTAGTTTGGTCTCACGGAGCCTGGGCCCAGCCTTGGGCCCTGTTCCCAATGTGTGTGTAGACTCTGTCAGTCACCCTGTGCTCTGTGTGTGTGTAGACTCTGCCTGTCACCCTGTGCTTTGTGTGTGTGTGGATTCACAGTCACCCTGTACTGTGTATGTGTATGTGAATTCACAGTTACCCTGTACTTTGTGTGTATGTGTGGATTCACAGTCACCCTGTACTCTGTGTGTGTGGATTCTGCCAGTTACCTGGCACTCTTCTGTTCTCTGTCCTGGGTCTTCTTACTCAACATATGTATTCTTACTCAATATCTTTGCAATATTGTGCTCCAGACCACATGTGATTGGCATGGAGACTGGAAAGCTGACTAGTCACAGTTATTGATTGGATCAGTAAGATGTCATCAATAGCACAGGTGAAGCTGGAACAGAATGAATGCTAGCCTCTTTGCTAGCCTCGCTGTCATGTGTTATTTCTTTATAGCATTCTTAATGAGTGCCCCTCAGTTCCCAAGCACCATCCTGTCTGTAGCAGAAACAGAAAGGCAGGGAACAGACCTAGTCTTCTCTGTAAAGCTGATAGTATCTTAGTGGGGAGGTAGCCACTCAGCACAGAACCATGGCAGTTACATAAACGGCTCATACATGCAGACTCCACAGTAAGGGTGCAGAAGAGCAGGCTGTCCTTTGGGAAGACCCTGCTCAGACTTAAGCCTGCTGGGCTTGTTTAGGAAACAGAAGGACATCTGTGTCTGGGGCGCAGTGGTGTGGGAAGAGAGGGGAAGATGATATCAGAGATGGCCCTGGGCCAGACCATAGTGCCTTTGAGGGCTAATGTAAAGGCTTTTTAAAAAATACATTGCACCTGCTGGGTAAGAATTTTACCACTGTGCTGCATTTCCAGACTTGCAGCTTTGGTTTTTAAGTGTTGGGAGAATAGAAGAGTTTTGACAGGAAGAATGTAACTGAATCATTCTTAACTTAAAAACAAGAGATGGGAGAGGACCATGTAAGTGCATGCTAAGGAGGCTGCTGTGAGGTGGGTTAGCGCGGAGGGGTGGAGCTCAGAGCTAGCTCACAACGGTGGTGAGATGCTGGTATAATCTGAACAGGGTTCAGGTTTGGGTGGATCTGGAGGTCAGGTGAAGATGTGCAGGTGAGGAGGGTGCCTGTGGTTCTTGTGATTTCTCTTTCTCCCAACAATAAGAGAGTGACTGCCATTGTCTGAGGTTAGAGAGAGGGAAGTAAGCATGGTCATCATGATGTGCCAAGTTTAACATGCCAGGCTGACCTCCGAGGGGGGAAGGATGAGGACGAACAGTGGAGCTGGGGAAAGGCCAGGGCCAAGCTCTTAACCTGGACTGCCATCATATTCAGAAACCCTTCCCCAGGCAGTGTTTCCCTCCCCTCTGTATGCCCCTTCTCTCCTTGTTACTGTTGGGTTTTATCCCCCATCTTCCTTCTCTCATTTTCCCTGTGGGCCTTTCATGTGTGGTGATTCTGAGGTCATCGGAGTGCCTGGCTCAGTGTCAGGAATCTGATGGTCATTATCATCTCAGCCTTCCTTCCTGTTTTCTCTGTCCCGGTGAGAGAAACCTTTCCGTTGTGAAAGTGTTTTAGCTGTGGTGTTTGAACACGTGCCAGCTCAGTGGAAACATGAGGCAAGCTGCTTTCTCTGAAGAATGGAGTAGCACTGTTGTGCCAGCGTGGTTGCTGAACCAAGAGCAGATGAATCACGAGGCAATGACAGTCAATCCTCTAGTCTTTCTTTGCTTAGCATTTATAAATTGTTCTGAACAGTTTTTACAGAATTATATCACCACTTATCTTATTCATACTTTATTAATATTTATAAAAACTACAAAGTAGATTCTTAGTTTCTTTATGTCCCAGTAGACTTCCCCTCCCCTCCCCCATGTGTGTATGTGTGCATATTCATGTTAATAGCAGTGAACACATTTGTGCATGCATGTGGAACCCAGAGGACACCTAGAGCTATAATTTTTCAGATGCTGGCCACCATTTGGTCAGGAACTCTCCTATTAGGCTGGACTAGATGGCCAAGGAACACCACTAACCTAGCTGTTTAGATCTCTTCGGTGCTAGTGTTACAAGTACATGTCACTATGGCCAGCTTTTTAAAATATGGAGCTCTGGTTTTCCTGCTTGTAAGGCAAACACTTCCCTAACTAAACTATCCCCCGGCCCCAGTACAGTATTTCTCTCCCTGACTTTAAAGACTTGGATAATTTAATAATTCTGTATATGTGAGAGGGTTTGAATAGGAGTGTGTGCATGTGAGTTTAGGCACCTCTGGAGGCTTCAGAGGCCCTGCAGCTGGAGTTACAGGCAGTTGTGAGCTGCCTGGTGTGGGTGCTGGGAATTGAACTCAGATCCTCTGCAAGAGCAGTAAGTACTCTTAACCACAAAGCCATTCCTCCAACCCCTCTTTTTCTAATTTTATTTACTGCAATCTTTCCCTTAATATTTCCTCGTAGTATTTTGGAGAAGTGGTGCTGATGTAGGCCCTCCCTTTTCAGTAGAGAGAGAAAGACCTGGGGCTGGCCACACTTCTGTGAGTGAGCTATTTATTTCTCCTCCAAGAGAAGGAGCCTCTGGAGCTGCTGGCAGCATGAGGGATCTGAGGCAACTCTAGGATCTGTTCTCACAGAGGAAGCTCACAGCCAACTGCACTGAATTACCATCTTTGCTTCATACTTAAACGCTGCCGCTACCTTCCCCTGAGCCATTAGCATTCAGCATGGCGAGGTGCTAAGGTGAAAGCTGCTACATGTTCATTTTAGGTGATGAACAGGCTTGGGTCAGAAGAAACCGTGTTTAGAGATATTTCTATGCCTAAGTCAACATATCTGCATAATTGTGAGAACTTTGTAGCTGAGGTAGAGGGTCATTGTGGCTAAAGGTGTCCTCTGATCTATGATTCCAGTGTCTGTGATGGGCTGATCCTGTCATTCAGCCTCTGAGGGTGGGCAGCTTCAGAGAATGGAGGTCCTCACTGACTTGTTCCCTCTCCCCCCACCTTCCCGGAGAAACAGGAATGCAGGCACTGCCCGTAATAAGCTGTGGTATGCCTCCCTGTCCCTGGTGACGCTCATCATGTACTCTGTTGCTGTTGGAGGCTTGATTCTGATGGCAGTGTTCTACACTGAGAGGGACCGATGCACTGAAAACAAGATCCTTCTGGGTGTGCACGGCGGCCTGTGCCTGCTCATCTCTCTGGCAGCCATCTCACCCTGTGTCCAGAAACGTAAGCATACTTTTTTCTTTTTCTGTATGTTTCCTTTCTGATTTTTGAACAAGCACAGTGGTTTTTTGTTTGGTTGTTTGTTTTTGAAAGCCTTGGATTTTTTTTGAAACTTCCTGTGGATAGAGCTCAGAATCTCCTCTTCAATTCCGTTCTTATTTGGAGGCGATGGCCAGGTTTACTTTGTGTCCAGAATCTCAATTTAAGCCAATAAATAGACAGACAGAGCACCACAAGGAGCCTTTAAATGGGAATGTGCTTAGTCATTCATTGTTAAGGAAGAGATTTATAAATTGAGCTTGTTGTGTCCTGGCGAACTGTGAATGACAGGGCCCACCCAGAAGGAGCTGTCTCTGGGATTGGCTTAGTCAGGTGACTAGAAGGGAGAACAACCTGGGTCATGAGTCAGGAAATAGGAACCTCATCCTGGTTGCTTCCAGGCTCATGACCAGATTCTGCTTGATCGAAGTCAGCTTAACTGTGTGAGCTTGGCCTTGCTCAGACTGTTTGAGAGCCACAAAGGAGGAGCCAGCGAGGGCTGAACTACCTTAGGGAGGGGGTTCACACTGTTGTCAGTACACTGTGCTGACACCATAAGTCATGTGGTAAAGCCATGCTGCCGTCAGGGCCATAGAGATACACCCAGGCTGGCATTCCTTGAAGGAATATTACTCTATAGGGTATTAGCCTGCACGTGCCATTCAGATTTCTGTGAAGTTTCTCTATCACACTATGCTAAGTAGTGATTTATGAACTAATGTTATAAACTTCAGGGGGAGAGATGGTTATTGGATGAAGGAAGGCACTTCCTGCTAAACCTGAGAACCTGAGTGTAATCCCTGGGACCCACAAGGCAGAAGGAGGGAGAGATCTGACCTGTGGAAGTTGTTCTCCAGCCTCTGCACATCCACACATGCTGTGTATGGCACTTGTGCACATGTATATATGCATCCCTGTACCCATGTATGCATGCACCCATCCATTCATACATATAATTAAAAACCCTCAAGGATCTGGGCATTGTGTTTTGCATAGTTAGAGGTTTTGAAGCATTGTTTATGAAGAAGTTGGGCAGGATTTGGTGTTTTTAAAATAGCAGTGTGAGGGCAGGCATAATCTCACCCAATTTTAATTTCTTTTCTGAGATAAACACTTCCTTAGGCTCTCCTCTTTGCTGGTAAAGGTGAATGTACAAGCTTAAGAAGCGTCGTCCTTGAGGATGGTAATCTGGTTAAGGCACGGTGTTTACTGCTGGAACTTCAAGCCTGTCTTTCTTTCTCTGTACCTTGTTCCCAGGACAGCCACACTCTGGCCTGTTGCAGTCGGGGCTGATAAGCTGCTATGTCACATACCTCACTTTCTCAGCACTGACCAGCAAGCCTGAAGAAAAAGGTGGGGAGCCTTGTTGAGAGTGTGCCGATAAGACACTTCATTTATCTCAGCCTGAGCTGTCGAGGATTCAGTAAGCCAAAGAAGCAAGATGATCTGACTTTTTCATGAAATAGTTAACTGCAAAAAAATTTAAGATTTCTTCTCTTAAATTTTTTTTATTATTTTTTAGTTGTATATGTGTGCACATATATGCATGTAGTCTAAAGTTTTTTGACCCTTACAGGCCTGCAGTCCAGGGGAATCTCTCCCACCCGTGGTTCCACAGCCACTTATAAAATAATTATTCACAGGCTAATATTAATTATAGACCATTTGGCCTATTGTTCAGACTCATTACCAACTAGCTCTTACAACAACTCATTTCTATTAATCTATATCTTTGCCACGTGGCTAGTGGCTTACAGGTACTTTCACATCTTGCTTCTTTGGGTGGCAGCTTGCAGTTTCTCCTGACTCTGCCTTTCTCCTGTATCTCTGCTTGGATTTTCTACCTGTCCCCAAGCTGCCTTGCCATAGGCCAAAACAGCCTCTTTATTAACCAATGGTAATCAAGTATATTTGCAGTGTACAGAAAGACACGTGTGAGTGCAGATACTCCAGGAGTCCATAAGGAGGCATATGGTCTAAAGAACTTAAGTTACAGGCCACCATGAGCTACCTGACATGGATACAACAGCCACAAGGGCCATTAACTACCGAGTCCTCCTCCCCAACCCCAAAAGATATGAGCAGGGACCAGGGTCAGCCTCTGAGTTGTGTTAGGGCCTCCTCTGCATCCTGGTGTTCTGCCTGGTCAAGAACCCTTCATTTTATTCTGTTGGGTTTTTGTTTTGTTTTTATTTCATTTTATTTTGGTTTTTTTAGTTATTAATTTTTCCCATGTCAGGAGGTTATTCTCTGACAGCAAGAGATAGTGGGGAAAGGGTGAAGGTAAGGAAGGAGAAACCACAGCTTGAACCCGGATCTGTCACTGGTTGACAGGCCATTTCTAAGTGCTGTCCTAGAAGACACTTTATTTACAGAGACAATAGAACACACAGTAAGGATCATGACCATTGGAGCCAGACTGTCCCAGCTCTGCTCTGTGTGTGGTTTTAAAAATTCAGTGAAAATGTTCATGATGCGAGTATTAGTCAGTTAGAACAGGGGCTGGCACATAGCAAGTTCTATGGGGTATTACCTGTTACTGGTGTAAAATTGTTACAGTGATTATTTTGAAAGCTTTTAAAGGCACGGTTACATAATCCTGGCAGATCTAGAACTCCTTTTTAGACCAGGCTGGACTCAAAACAAAAGAAATCCACCTGTCTGCCTCCCAAGTTCTAGGACTTGAAGGCATATGCCAAAAGTAAGATTTTAACTTCCATAAGGAGTATTATATTCTAAGATGATATTATTAGCCCCAAAGCCTTATGAACAGGTGGCCAAATTTTCATATTGCTTTTCTAGATTGTTATATTTTATATTTTTTACTTTTGTGATACTTGTGTATGCATATATGCATGTGCATACACATACAGATACATGAATGAATATTCAGGTATAGTTGATCTATAAATCAAGTAAATATACTCTTAATTGACTAGAAAATAGAAGTTTCTAAATTTAGAAAACAAATGTAGTGATTATTTAGACACAGGTACTTTATAGGTCTGTTTGTTTTGAGAAAAGGTCTTATTGTAAAATCAAATTGACATGGAACTCACTATGTAGCCCAGGCTGGCACTGAATTTCCTGTTTTCCTGCCTTGGCTTCCTAACTGCTGGAATTATAAGCATACACCACCATGTTCGGCTCAGGTCTCATCTTCTTAGTTTTGGTGGCAAGTAGTAATTGGAGGTCTTATAGTAAACATAGCTTATCTTGAGTCTAATTACCCACCAAAAAGGTAAGTCCTGACTTAGTTTACTAAAAGTCCTAAAGCTTCCTTATACAATTGCTGATGTATTAATCTCCAATTTTAACTTAATAGAGGTTTTATTTACAGTGTTTTTTTTTTTAAATAGCAAGTATTTCCTCAAAACAGTAAAACACTTTTATTTTTTAAGTGGCACTACCTGAAAATAAATGTTAAACTTTTTTCACATCTTACAAAAATCATTTCCCCCACTGGCTTCAAAATAAACAATTTTAAAACCACAGCTGATCTGGTTATGTTTACTCTTTTGAGGTGAACTCCAGTGATAATTCTAGTTATCAGAATGTGTGTTTGTAAAATGATTTCTATACTTCCCTGTTTTAGGGTCAAGTTCACAATCAGATCTAGCTGGATATTCATAATTGAAGCACAATGTTTTAAAACCTCTTGATTTATTTTTTTAAACTACTAGACTACCTCAGGAGGTTTCTAGGACACAGGCTGAGACTGTGTTTCAAGGTCATCTGTAGTGACCTGTCTGTCTGCTCTGGCTTAGGCGCTCCAGTTTCATGCACCCATTACTCTGTCAATAAGTGAGTTGTTCACACCAGGGGCCCTGTGCTCCGCCCCTCTCTTCAGAGGCTTGTGGATCCAGTTAAGAAGAAAGTACAGTGTTTCTAACTGGATCTAACTTGGCTTTTACTGTATTCTGTTTAATATAGGGAAAGAGCAAAGAGTGACTAACTCCTGAGTCATGGCATCCTTGAACTTAGCTGGAACACGGAGGGGCATGGGTGTTCCTCCTGTGTGCCGATGTGAGAAGGTGGCATTCTGAACTAGCAATGGCGTGGGTGGGTGTGTAAAATCAGATGATAGAGTAGAAGTTCCCAGTGTGAAGGTCTCAGTGTTGGGAGGAGTCAGGCCAGAGCTCTCCATATCTTCCCAGGTTAGTGCTCCATAAGGGTCCAGTAGACTTTTCTAACATGACTGTGTTTGCTTTATGTTTACAAGTTCTAGATGAACACGGGAAGAATATTACCATATGTGCGCCTGACTTCAGTCAAGGCCTGCGTAGAGATGAAAGCATGGTGACCTGGCTGGGCACCTTTCTCTTGATTGTGTGCATCTCGTATTCATGGTGAGTCCTAGAAATTATTGAAGCTTAACTTACAGGCTTTAAAGCTATAGGGAAAAAGCTGTTTCAGCCCCTGTCCATAGAGAACAACAGCCAGAAGTGACTGTTGCTGTGTGGCCCTCTTACATGAAATCTGTGCACTCGTAACTCCATTATATGGGGAAAATTAAATAGAAGCATACTTTGTTTAAAAGGTGATTGAAGATTAGTTGCTGTGGCATCTTTGAAGAGTAACGGAGCACAAAGTGAGGGAAATTAAAACACAACATATGCCAGAATGTCCTGGCAAAACTCTAACTCGGGGGAAATGACATTTGTTTTGTTATCAGTGGAGAGAAAGCCTGTTTGTTCTGTGCATAGTCCAGTAAAGACAGGAAATGCCCCTCCTGTCCTGTGCTATGAAGTAGACCAGGTCATATCTCCCAGGGTCTGTGGGATATACGTAATGTAGGCATCTCACATGCCTGTGCCAAGGACCCTCCACTTTAAAAACACTTCAGAGGTTGCTGGAGAGAAAAGTCAAGGATAGAATTATTGGTTACCTATTCTGAGTACATACTTCACTGGTAATGAAGCTTCCTTTCAACAGGAGCCTTTTCAGAATGAGATTTTACTCCAGTATGTTTTGTTTTGCTTTGTTTCTGTAAGAAACTCAGCTTGTGATGAGCATGTTACAATTTTCCTCTTGCTAAAACTATCCTGGTGGTGACAGCCTGTATAAAGAAAACGCCTGGGTACATTGACATGCTTTTTAGCAAATCCTGCTGAGAGGAAGAGCCCAGCAAGGGTCTGCATGCTGCAGAGCATGTTTGCTCAGAACCATGACCCAGCCAGGAAACGCTTGTGGTGTACCATGTTAAAGTTGTTAAAGTGAGGGTGCTCTAGCCAGCACTGATCCTCAGTCTGCTTGTGCTCCTTGACCGTCTTTTTGTTATGTCTGAAAGCATCTTTCTGACATGTAAGTCCATCAGTTGTCTACCTGGTACCTGCTATACTGAAACTGAGGGTTGAGGCTGGGGGATGGTCCAGTTAGTGAAGGGATGACCATGTAAGCATGAGGAGCTGAGTTCAGATTTACACACACCCCCGCCCATGTCACCCACAATGCTAACCTAGTGCTGGAGTGGGGGTAGGTGGACAGATGGACCCCGAGTTGATGGCCAGCCAGTGAATCAGTGAGCTCCAAGTTAAGTGAGGGGCCCTGTCTCAAAAAGTAAGGTAGGAAGATGTTGAGAAGGATTCCCAGTGTGTGCTGGCCTCTGCATGCACACACATGGAGGCATACACAGACACAAACAGTGAGGGGGATTCAAGGCTTTGGCTGTTTCTAGTGAGGCCATACCTCATGCAACCACTTTCCAGCTGGCTGTGTGCTGTCTAGTTGTTTGTCAAAGCCAGAGTGTGCTTTAATTGAGAAAGTGAGGCCTATGGGAAAGCCTAGGGTGCATTTTCTTTACTAATGATCGATGTGGGTAGCCACAGCCCATTGGAGGTGGTACCACCCCGAAGCTAAATGTGTTGCGCTGGAACTATGCCTTCGGCTCTGGAGGTGGTACCACCCCTGTACAGGTGCTTGTATTAGAAAGCAGGACAAGCAAGCCATGAGGAAGTCAGTCAGTTAGACGCTCTCTTCCATGGGCTCTGCTTCAGTTCCTGCCTCCAGGAGCCTGCCTTGACTGTCCCTCAGTGATGGGCTATGATGTGAAAGTATAAGATGAAATACATCCGTCCCCCCCAAGTTGCTCTGTGCTGTGGTATTTATCACAGCAACAGAAAGCACACCAGCATGTAAGAATGTTGGTGAGTGGGGCTGGAGTGATGGTCAGCAGTTCCAAGCACTGACTGTCCTTCCAGAGCACTTAGATTTAATAACTTGGCAGCTAACAGCTGTAGTAACTCCAGTTCCAAGGGATCTGACATCCTCTTCTGGACTCTAGGACATTGCACACACATGCTGTACAGACATACATGCAAGCGAAACATTCAGACACATGAAATCAAAAATTAAACAAAAATCTCAAGAATATTGGTAGGTCAAAAGAGAAGTAGGTTAGTAAGCTGCTTATAGCTCATTCCCAGATAAGGGGTTGTAAAGTTGGCTCAGGGCTCTTGCAGAGGACCCAGGTCCAGTCCCAGCTCCCTCGTGACAGCAGCTCACAGTCATCATGACCCATTCAGCTCTTTTCGCTTCAGCCACCAGGCACACATATGGTGCACAGACATGATTGCAGGTAAAATGCTCATACTCATAAAAGAAATATTTAAAAAACAAAGCAAAACCCCAGAAACTCCCAGGAAGAGTCAGAGCAAACGTGTGGTAGTAGTGGCATTAGAGATAAGTATTTTTCTTTATTTTAGTTTTTTGGTGTTTTTGTTTGTGTTTATTTGCAGTGAAATAGGGGTTTTAAATCTGTTTGATATTATCAGAAGAAATTATAAGGGTACTTAGCAGAATAAGATACTGGTTTCTTGAGTGTTAGTCAGTAGTATTCAGTAAGGCTGGGGTGGGTAGTAGTTGTTCCTGGGCTAGCTCAGAGGTTTAGGTTGACTCCGCCCATCAGTGGAAAGGAGCGGAGTCATCACAATGGATACACTGCAAAGGCTGACAGTAGTAGGGAGTCTCACAGTGAGGAATTTTCACCCACTCACAGTTTTCTCTGCCTCTCAGAGTTGTAAAGACTCACTTTTAGAGCTGGATATGTTGACGTGTGCCTATAATCTTAGCTAATAGGGGAGACTGAGGCAGAGGCAGGAGGATTACAAGTTTGAGGCTAGCTTCAACAATTTAGAAAACCCAGTTTACTTTTGTTTTTGTTTTTTTTTTTTTTAATGTCACTTTTAGGAATGGGAGTGTGGCTCAGTGGCAGAGCCAGGCATACATGTGTATATACAAACATAGAAAACGGGGGGGGGGGGGAAGATATTGAGATTGATTCAGGTCCATTTTCCATGAGTGCATAATGTCACCACAACTTAGCACAGCAATTCTCAATTTTTGAGGATCTGCTTTTGAAACCTACACATACACATACCTAAGGGAAAAAAATCACTTTTAATTTGGGGCTTAAGTGGAAGTGAGAAGTGAATTTGCCCACTATCCCATATGTATAAAACCCTACATTTAGTTCCTAACACACAAACCACCAGAAAGACCACTTTTGAGAGAGTTAGTCTCTGAGAATTGAGGCATCACAGTGGAGATTGGCAAAGGGTAGTCTGATGTTCCCCAAAGATGTCAATTTTCAGAGCTGACAGCTGCTATTTAGACTGTCTAAATGCCAACAGCACACACTGTTATTAAGTGCTGGTAATTAAGCTACAGCGCTCTAGTGGCTGGGAATGAAGACATGAAGGAGCAGTGCCCACAGGATGGCATCCAGAAGCAGCGCAAGGATGCCTGTAACACACTCTCAGGATTGCCTGTGCCCTGTAGGGTCTGGAGATTGATGCTCCTGTAGTTACCCACCGTAGCATCAGGAGCAGTCAGCTTTGTAGAATGTTGTAAACAAATGGGTGGACTTCAAGCTCAGGGGACTGAACTCAGACGTCACAGTGCCCTGAAGAAAGGACCTGCTGCTAAGGGAAGACACCAATAACACTGGGGGTTTTCAACTATTTCCAGAGTTTACAGTGACGAAGCATGGGAGGTTAGAGAATGTTCTCAAATGAGGCCACACTGTCTGGGCAGAAGCTGTTATTTGAGCATGATTATAGGAATGCTTAAATTCTTGGTGGAAATTGTACAAGCTAGAACACCAGGGAGTGTGTAGATTAAAGGGAAAGAAAGAAATGAAGGAAGTGTAAGATCCAGGATTGTCCAGGGTTACATTTTTTTTTATTATTTTATTTTTTTTAAACTTATTTATTTATTTATTTATTTATTTATTTATTTATTTATTTATTTATTTATTTGCCTTGGTGTTTTGCCTGGAACTGGAACTACAGACAGTTGTTAGCTGCCACGTGGGTACTGGGAATCGAACCCGGGTCCTCTGGAAGAGCAGAGGGTGCTCTTAACCGCTGAGCCATCTCTCCAGCCCTCCAGGGTTACATTTTATAACATCATAGAAAGCACAGCCCACTTACCTCCTCTCTGGTCTCTGGGGGATACTTGTCTCATTCCCAAATACTTCCTTAGGGGCTGTGTCTGCTGCCAGGGCATGTCCTGAGAATTTGCTTTATTCTATTTTCTTGTCCAAACCTTGCTTCCTGGGCCATGTCCTCTCTAGTGCCCCACCTGGTGCCAAGGAGTTATCTCTGTGGAGGAGCATCCCAATCAGGACCCCAGAATGGCCCTCACATTTGGCCCATTTGCCAGGGTTCCCTAGGAGTTTGCTCAGATGGTCTACCCTTTCCACCTTCTCCTGAAACAAAGTCCAGCTCCCACTGGATGTAACTGGACAAAACTGGTCCTAACTCCCTCCTTGTTCTTCAGATTTAGATTGCTGTTTTGTTATTTCCAGCTGAAGTTATAAGGCTGGAAAAGATCCTGGAGTCCTTGTTCTTGTAAAGAAGGGAGTACATTTCTATAACTCTTTACCTCAACTTCAGCAACCCTTGGCTTGAGCCGCCTTTGCTCAAGTATGTAGAGACATTGATTGTTACATAGTTACTATTTTTATTATCTCAATGACAAAACACCTGACCAAAAAAATCTTAAGGGAGAAAAGATTTATTTTGGCTCATGATTTTGGGTGTTCTGGCTTGCTTTCTAACTACTGTTAAAAGATGATATGGCTGTGCTGGCCAGAACAAGGTAGTCATTTGAGAAGAGGGAACCTCAGCTGAGAAAATGTCCCCCCCCCCCCGAGACTGGCCTGTGAACAAGCCTATAGTGCATTTTCTTGATTAATAATGACTTGGGAGGGCCCAGCTCACTGTAGGCAGTACTGCCCGTGGGCAGGCAGACGGAGCAAGCATCACCCTCCATAGCTTCTGCAGATGCGCTTGCCTCCGGGTTCTTGCCTTGTTTGAGTGTACTATAATGAAGAACTGTAAGCTGAAATAAACCATTTCCTTCTGAAGTTGCTTTTGGTTGTGGTGTTTATCACACAATGGAAACCATATCTAAGACAGTGGCCAAATATGTAGAGAAAGGGTTTGTTTTACCTTACAGCTAGCTTGTAATCCATCATGAAGGGAAGAGAAGGCAGGAACTCAAGGAAGGATCCTGGAGGTCGGAACTTAAGCAGAGACGAGGAAGGATGCTGCTAACTGGCTTGTTCTTACAGCTTGCTCAGCCTGTTTTTTGTACTACTATACCCAGCTGATGGTGGCACCACACACAATGGGTTAGGCCCTCTTACATTAATGGCCTTTCCATCCCAAAGTTCCAAATGCTTGACAGTCTTCCCTAGAAAAACATGGTCAGGCTTGTCATAGCAAAACCTACTCTTTTAGTACACTTTCTGCTGTAAGTTGCTTTCTGCTGATGTGACAAAGATCACCCCAGACATGGCTGGGAGTGGTGTCCTTTTCAAGGCAGGATTCTAAGCTGGGTGACCTGCACCATTAGATTTTTAGGAAGTATTTGTATTATAAAGTATTCCTTGGTTATCTTCATGTTAGTTATGCTTAAGAGAAAATAATCTTAGGAAAAAATACCCACTGAATATAAAAGTGGTAAAACTAAGAATCTGTATTAAATGCTATGCAACTTCCTGGTTCAAAATAGGATGTACACATTAATACAACATGCCATGTGGAAGAAGGTTGATATGATGTTCTGATAAAGAAAGTTGACTTAAGCTGAGGGGGAAAATGGCATATTGAGGAGTCTTTTTGTTTGGGGCCTGCCACTCTTATTTAAGAAGAAAGGGATGATGGTGGTTTGCTTTTTTATTTTAGAAATCCTGCCACTGCCTCAGCAGCTAAGCAGAACTCTTCATGGCTGTGTACCAGGAACATGGGGTAGCTTCCCTGGCTCCCACAGAATTCTGGTCTCCTTTGATAGCTATGAATCACCGATTGCACAGCACTATGGGGATGTGGTAGACTTGTCACACCAAGTCTGGGCAGAGGCCGAGGAGATGTCCTGGGCCTCTGCCTTGTCAGTGCTCTGGAGTGAGTAGAGGTCTGTCATCTCCAGTAATAAAGTCTGGAATTTTCTGGAGGTTGTCTGTGACTCATGGACTTGAGCTTACTCCGGCATGAACTGAAGCGAGTGCTGAGGAGCACCCACACTGCATTGATCTGACAATGGTGCCTAGGGAGGAGAGTGTGTGAATGATCACAGGGAACTTGGGTGTGGTGGGATCCAGAGACACTGAAGAAGCCATGTTGCATTAGCCATTTTCCAGATGGCAAGAGCTGTGGGCACAGTGGGCCTGCACCAGGTAGCTCCCTTCATTCCAGATGACAACTTCTCACTGTGCTCTTGGACTCCTTTGTCCTAGTTTGACATCCACAACAAGGGCCAGTTCGGATGCTCTGCAGAGGCGATATGGAGCTCCTGAACTAGAGGTAAGTTCTTTCCTTTTCTTCCTGTGCTCAGGACCCATTTCTCAGGATAGCCTTTATGTGCTGGTGTCTTTTTTTTTTTTTTAAATAAATTTGCTTGGCAATAGTAGTGTTTACCTTTAATCTCAGGACTTAGGAGGCAGAGCATATATATATCTGAGTTCAAATACAGTCTGGTCCACAGATTGAGTTTCAGGACAGCCAGAGCTACACAGAGAAACCCTGTCTCAAAAAAAGCAAAAATCCTAAATCAGTCAAGCAAACAAAAAGTTAGATTTTTTCATACAGTATATTCTGACCATGGTTCTTCCTCCCTTGTCTCTTTCCAGACCCCACCCTCATCCACCCAACTCCATTCTTCTCTCCCTCTTTAGAAGACAACAGCCTAATTTTAAACAAACAAACCAACACAAACAGGGGAAAAGAAAGTAGGAAAAGGCATAGGAAACACTTAAACACATACTCAGATGCACACACAAAAAAGCTATACAAACACAAACTCAGAAACCATAGTAGACAAATAAACAAAAGACAAATAAGGTAGAAAATGCCCAAGCAAAGCATTTCCAAAAACACCATTGAGTTTGTTTTGTATTGGCTACCGTAAGAAGTATGGTTTCTAAGAAAACTATTTTTTTCCTTGCATTGTGCTGGTATCTTTCTTTTTTTAAAGGGGACACATTCATGGTTCTATTTTCTGTCTGAGAAAGAATAAGATTTTTGTATAGAAAAAAGAACCATTGTCCTGTGTATTAGAGGAAAGGATTCTTGATTTTTTTTCCATCAATGATGCTGACCTCTTGCCTGTTACCTGGCACCCACCCCTAGTCTGAGACGAACCTTGTTTCCTCACTCTTTGGTTGTAATAGAATACAGATGTTCTTTTTGTTTTAAACCACTTACCTGTTTGACACCCATCTGTATTCTCCATGTAGAGAGAGCATAGCTATGGCATTACGTAATACTGTTCTGTAGAAAGACAGTCCGTCTAGGGAGAGCTGCACATGCTCTACAACTCTTCTGAGCATGCTGGCCACTCACAGTGGCCACTGCTGGACACTGCAGTTAGTTTTCAGTTCCATCACACATGTATCATTCAGTAAAGAATTCAGAATTGGAAGCTCACTGGTGAGGTCATCCACAGTATATCAAGGTCTGAGGGCATCTGCAGCTGACTGTCAGTCAACAAAACCCTGCTGTTTTCTTTCCTGTATGAAGATTTTTTTTAACGGAGCTCTTAGTGAAACAAACCATAGAAAGAAAGCTCAAACATACAAGGTAGTTAGGCCTGTACTCAGCCCTGGTGCCAGGGCTGGCAAGGCCCTGGGGCTCTGGTGCTGCCTAAGTCATTTAGCACTCGCCAGGTGCTGTTCTGGAGCTTTCCACGTGTCATTTAGTCCTCACAAAAGCTCAGTGAGGGCCTGGTCCTTGCATTTTACAGAGGGAAAAAGATTTCCATTTACCAGGATGTGGCCCCAGGGTACATGAGACTGCACCCTGCCCAGGAACACAGCTGCTGTCCCTGGTCCCTGCTGCTGGCTTTGTCTGGCATCTGGCCACTGGCTCCATTTGAATAGCATTTACTGCATGGACAAGGCCTGCTGTCTTTCCAGATATGGACTCTTTGCAACTGGCTGTCTAGGATGCCCCTCCCTTCCAATGCCTGACCGAGGAATAGTGCAGCATTATGAAGGCTTGTTACTCTGCCCTCTGCCGGGTCATTCACCAGCTCTTCTGTACTTACTGAGAAGACTGTGCTGGGTTGAAAGGACTACTGCTGTCTGTTACCTAGCAGAATGGTCTCAGGGGCCACCCCTGCCCCTTTGTTCTCACCACTGACTGGGTGGCTGCCTGCTGAGGATGGGATGTTAGGGTTTCAGTGTCCCCATTGTGTACAGAGTTCAAGTTCAAACAGCAGCAAGTTCCCAGGTGAGATTTAAGAGAGAGTGTTGTTCTTTTCCTTTGAAGGGAAAGCTGCCCACTGTTTGCCTCTGAGCAAGTGAGTTTGTGCTCCCACATAGAGCTGCCTGGGATATATATACCTTTGAAAATCCAAGCTGGTATTTTCTGTGGTAACTTAAGCTTCAAAAGAAACAGGACCTCAGCATAAATTAAGTGGACCCACTGCTGTTAGTGAATTGTAGTCCACCTCACGTGGTCCAGGGCTTGTGGAGCCCAAGGGAAGCAAGGACTTGACCTAGAGTGGGATGTGTGGGATGAAAGGCTGATGCTCCCTCCCATGATCTTGGCTCTAGCTCTGGTTCTTTTGTTTCTCTAGTCTCCACTAGAGATAGCAGGGGCCCTAGTTCCCCAGAAACTCTTGGCGTGTGTTCTGCTTCTTCTCTGTTTATCAGTCTTTCTGTGATTATGTAGTAATACTTAGAAGTTTTCATTTCTTTTTCTTTGAGCTTATTGTTTTGAACAAGTAAAAAAAAAAAGGATATAAAATCCAAATTGTACTTAAAAAAAGCTAGTCTTCCAGCCATCTGTATCCAGTGAGCTCAGCAGTCTGATTTGTTTATTTTTATTATTTGTTTTGTTTCTATCAGAATTGGTCTTGCTATATAACTCAGGCTGGCCTCAGCCTTGCTATGTAGCCAAAGCTGGTTTGAATCCACTGTATCACCCAGGCTAGCCTTGAATTCACTATGTGGCTCAAGCCAACCTTGAACTCAGAATTCTTCTGCCCCCTGAATGCTAGCATAGACAGTGCAGCACCATCCCTGCTCAGCTGCTGCTTCAATCTGCCCTTCGCATTTCTCCCGTTTCACACTCTTCAGCTTCAGACCCCTGAATACCACATGCCACTTACTGTGAATCAGAGATCCTAAGGTTTCCATTCTGATTATTTCAAGTTTATCATGTAGCTAGTTTGCTGGCTGCCTGTTTATCCTGCCTAATTTCAGTGTTTTCATCTGTGAGCATGACCTTAGTCCCAGGCCAAAGGCAGAAGAACTGATGATGCTTCAGTTGGAGTCATCCAGAAGTAGGAACTGAGGCAGAATGACTCAACTGGGTAACTTATTAGGTAGGATCAGCACATGGAGAAAGGAGACAGCATTGGGCAGAACATAAATAATGTTAAAGGAAGGAACAGTATAAACTGGACTAACCCTAGGGCACGCTCCCAAACACATGTGGTGCCTGTTAGGTGGACCTTTGTATGCCTTTTATGATCAGTCCTTCGATGGAGGATGCCCAGAAAGGGTTTGCTATAGGACAAGACAGTTCCTCAGCTGAAGCTATGCCTAAAGGAGCTGGACTGCAGGCTTTGTTCCCAGGACCTAATTAGGACATCCACATTTCATGAAGACATTCCCAGTGTGTCTTGGGTACAGTAACAGGGAATGTCCTCATGAAATGCTACTTAGCCAAACCCTTTGAGGCGCTAGTGCATGCTTCTGATAGCAGCTTTGCATGTGGACAACCTACAGAGTTAGAGACATAGAAAGCAGGCATCTGACTCAGTTGCCTTTGCTCTCACAGGTAGCCCGGTGCTGTTTTTGCTTCGGTCCAGATGGAGAAGGTAAGTGCAGCATTTTTATTCTGGGCTTGACCATGGCCTTGTGAGCCAGGATTTCTCTCTGTAGGCATTTGCAATTCAGGCAATATGTTGGTACTCAACTACGCTTGTTCCAAAGCTGGTTTACTGTTTATATACTTCTTACGTCTTCCTCAAGGGTTGCTGGGTTGTGTATGCTTTGTTGACAGCTGGCAGGGAAAATAGCTGTAGATTCTGGTTTATATCTAAGTTAAGTAAAAATAGAAAAATGGAATATGAAAATGCCAAGGGGTCCCTACACCTCATTTGGGTTCCATTTCTTTTTGTCCTCTTGGTTTTCTTCATAGAAGGGAAGTCCTGGGGGCATGGGTTACCCTCTCTGCTGAGCCTATTAATATTCTCTGTCCTTAAGTGGTCTCTTTCTTCTGCTCTACTAAAATAAATACATATGCTAACTCATCTAATCAAGAAAATTTATGGGGTGACCAAGGTACAGGTGGCAATTGTTGATTTTTCCACTTAGCAGCACCAAGGACTAAAATGTGCAAGGCAGGAGCTGCTGTGGTACTGACCATGTGGGCTCACCCTGCCCTTGGCACCCTTTGTCACCCACAGACACGGAAGAACAGCAGAATGTCAAAGAGGGACCCCGGGTCATCTATGATGAGAAGAAAAGCACTGTCTACAGCTACTCCTATTTCCACTTTGTCTTCTTGCTGGCCTCCCTCTACGTGATGATGACCTTGACCAGCTGGTTCCAGTGAGTGGCCCATTTGAAACCTTAAAACCAAGCTCAGAGTAAATATTTCTATATAGTCAAATAGGTGTCTGAGAAGCAACAAAGCAAAAACAAACAAACAAAACCCAAGTTGAGTATTGTTCTCAAGAGTGTGCAGTCATCCAAACTCTGTCCAGCTCTTAGCATACGCATAGCCTTCGTAGCCAGCAGCTCACCACTCTTCCTGGTGGTCCCTGCAGGTACTGGGATGTTAAGAGGCAGAGCATGAGCTCAGTGTGTAAGAGGCCTTGGGTCCCACCTCTAGGCTGAGAAACAAAGCACACACAACAGGAAGGACTAATTCTACTTGGCAAGTCTGGAGAGCACTGTAGTGGTAGTAGAGGAAAGGTTGTCTTAAGAAAAAGGGTTTTGTTTTCCAACTTCAAAATCTGTACCTTTTACATATTTTGTAGGCTCTCATGTGCCACATTGATATAAACACCAGAGAGATTATACTCTAGTGGGATTGAAAGACCCTGACCCAAATCCTTTGCATTGTGTAAAATAATGGTGAGTGCTGGAGAATGAGATACCACAGACCAGGAACCACAGTCTAGAACCTAGAGTTAGAAAACTCTTCCTGGAGGACATTCTTCCTTGAGGGAGAGATAAATTTTGTTGTTTCCTAGTTAGCCTTTGAAAACTCCTGAAGGAACTTTTGCTTGGAACAGATGTTCCAAGAGAAAGGGTGGAAGGTAGCAAAAAGCATTGAAGATAAGGGGAACCTGGAGCTCTCCTTACATCCTGCTAGGAATGTAAAATGAAGCCTGTAGCAAGCTTTCCTGTCAGACTGTCTTTGGCTCGCCAGCCCACAAATAATGACACCAAGACTATAATTAATTGTGAAAATTTGGCCTGTAGCTTGCCAAACTTGCCAAACACACTGAGCTCATGCTCTGCCTCTTAGCACCCCAGCACCTGTAGCTTAGGCTTGTCCCCAGCTAGCTCTTAGAATACAAATTAACCTGTTTTATTAATCTATGTTCTGCCACATGGCTCAGTTGCCTCTGCTCTTACCGTATGTTTGACGTCTTTGGAGTCTCACTAGTGCGTCTCCACCTCTCTTCTTCCCAGAGTCCTCTCTGCCTCTGGAAGTCCTACCTAACCTCCCCCTGCCTAGCTATTGACCATTTGGCTCTTTATTAAACCAGTCACAGCAATATATACAGTGTACAGATATTCCACAACATTTTCCTTTTCCTCTTTCTTTCTTTCTTTCTTTCTTTCTTTCTTTCTTTCTTTCTTTCTTTTCTTTTGTCTAAATAAAAAGGAAAGGCTTTAGAAAGCTAGAGCAATGGCTCAGAGATTAAGAGCAATGGCTGTTTTTCCAGAGGACCTGGGTTCAATTCCTAATACCCACATGACAGTGTTATAACTCCAGTTCTTGGGGATCTGATACCCTCATACAGACATACATGCAAGTAAAACACCAATGCACATAAGTTATGAATAAGTAAATCATTAAAAAAAGGAAAGGTTTTAACTCTTAACATAGTAAAACTATATAAAAAAATTATCAGGTACTATCTAAATAAAAAGGAAGGCTTTAAACTCCTAACGTAGTAAAACTACACAGTAAGAACAATTACCAGGTAAGAGGTACATTTACAATGTCCAGTCCATTTGTATTTGGCAAATTCAAAGAAATTAGTCTTATCTATCCTATCTTTATAAATCTAAAGTTTTATACCCAAACTACTCTCTATCATAACTAGTCTTGCCAGCCCAAAAATATCCTTTTATACCTTAAAATATCTCCTTAGATAAAAAAGTTAAGTTTTTATGTCTCTCAACCTCATGTACTTTACACCTCTTTTGTGAGTTTCTTTTCTGAATTTGAAAACAAGGGAAACTATAATTATAACTATCTAGCCTTCAACGGCATCAAAGACCCAGAAAGGATATAATATTACTTGAGTAAACAGGAAGTACAGAGCAAACAATTTCCATAACTATAGAAATGACAGAGACAGCAGCTGCCTGTAAAGTCGCCCAAGGCACTTGTGTAATGTTGGGGCATCCATCTTTGGCCTTCAGGTCTACAATATCTGACAGACTTTTCTGAGATGCAGGGATTTGAAGGACTGTTCTACCCTGTCTTTGCAAAGATTGGCTATCACCTTCTTTTGTGTTCTGCTCATCCAATTTGGACAGCAGACTGTCAGCAGTTGAGGCAAGGGCAGTTTTTTGCCCAGATGTCTTGTTTTGCCACACTGGAAACAAACTCCATATAAAGTTTTTTTTTGATCCCCATCATCCTTTTTTGAAGTAGATTGTTGCTGCCAGCAGCAGATGTGTCTTACTGTCATGAAAAGCTTTAGGTTACTAAGACATTTTAAATGCCATATTCTGTAGGTGTCTGAAGTATTTGAAGACTGCCTATCTATCTAAAACATATCTTTGCTTAACCTTGAAACATACCTAACATTACTACAAGTTTGATTATAACAGATGACTAATTACTAACCTGTATTTATTAATTATACATTATATTTTAAAATTTGGCTGCACAGGTACAATACCTTAAAGAGTAGAAACATATATACAGTATAACAAAAATAACCTTAAATTTGTATAAATATACAAAAATATCTTAAACAAGAGTAGAAATATATATACAGTATGTTCTAACAAAAATAACTTTAAATTTGTATCAATATACAAAAATGCCTTAAACAAGAGTAGAAATCTATATGGAGTATTTTCTAACAAAAATAATTTTTTAGGTGCTTCATTTATCTTTATCATAATGGAATCGAACTAGTGTGGGGATAAGACAATAATTCATTTATTCCTTGCCATCCCATGCTTAATTCTCTACATTGCACTCATTGTTTATATGATCTATTTAATAAAACTGTTAAGGGGGCTGGAGAGATGGCTCAGCGGTTAAGAGCACCCTCTGCTCTTCCAGAGGACCCGGGTTCGATTCCCAGCACCCACATGGCAGCTAACAACTGTCTGTAGTTCCAGTTCCAGGCAAACACCAAGGCAAATAAAGTTTAAAAAATAAATAAATAAATAAATAAATAAATAAATAAATAAAACTGTTGAATGGGATACCTTAAAAGCAACCCTTTAGTTACATCACTTCCAACATAGAGTTTGATTCTATTTTATCTGTATCATAAGATTTCCATTTAAATAAATAAATAAATAAATAAATAAATAAATAAATAAAACTGTTGAATGGGATACCTTAAAAGCAACCCTTTAGTTACATCACTTCCAACATAGAGTTTGATTCTATTTTATCTGTATCATAAGATTTCCATTTAATTGTCAAAAAGAACTGTCTTCAATAGGTTCTCAATGCCTGTACTTGGTTTGTTTTGCATGCAACTTGAAGATCATCTGTGCTTGCACATGTGCGTATGTGTGTTATATGGGCTACAAATGTGTGTACATAAAAATGCCTGGACTCCTTTTTAATATCTTGATGAAATCCAGAAATTAAAAAGCCATGGCCCACAACTGTCCTTTAAAAATCTTATTTCTTGCAACCATTTTAATATGTCCCAATCAGATAGGGTAATGAGGATAGCTATATGGCACACACATTGGTGATATATTTTAGTCCTTTTATAGATAATTGTTACTCCTTTGATAAAAGTAAAATGGAACATCATTTAATTGTTTTTAGTGTTAGTTTAAATACTTTAAAATAATTAAATCACAAATTTTCCTCTTTAGTCTCATGGATATAATCAGGGTCTAATATTTCTAGCTCTTCCTGTTCACACAGATAGATATCCTAGCTGATAAAATTCACTTGTGTCTTCCTTCATCTGCATTTATAGATGATAATCAAACCTCATGAGAAAAATGGAAGACTTATTGACTAGAAAACTGAGGACTGTACTGACACCCATAGATATTCTAGATTCAAGGCATTGAAATAAAGGAAGTTGGTAGTAATAAATCTGTAGGAATAATGAAAAGAAGGTTGATTTTAGGCCTCTGTCATCTGAGCCAGGCACTTGAACAATTAAATTCAGTAGAGTGAATTCAGTTGTGATATATCTTATGTGTTCAGTTGTGATTATAATCTTATGTGTTTCTCTACACCAGAATCCTAGTGACCTGGCTAAAAGAAGAGTTACTGAGTTGTCATAAGCATATTCTTCTGCATGACCTTTGTGTGTGGCTGGTCCGTTGTCATCATCTCCAGTTTATCAGCTGTCAAGTGACTCATTCTTTGAGCCCAACTTTATCAGCACAAGTATTATTCCTGTATTGCTTTTCTCTTTTATTTTCCTTTCTGTATCTCTTGTTCTGCATGTGAACTTGAACTGATCCCAAGTTAATCCTAATCTGATGTGTTTGTTCTTATTTCTCAAAAGTTACTGGATTAGTTTTAATTTTGTTCTTAGCTCATTCTAAGTCTGTAAACACATATAGAAATTAGATTATCTCTTGAGTTTCTGTCTGGTTGACCTATCCAAGGGTGAAAGTGGGGTACTGCAGTCTCCCACAGATTTGATATGAGATTTAAGCTTTAGTATTGTTTCTTTTACATATGTAGGTGCCCTTGTGTTAGGTACATAGATAGTCAGGATTGAAATTTCATCTTGGTGGATTTTTTTCTGAGATGAATAAGTAGTGAGCTTCCTGGTCTCTTTTTATTGATTTTAGTTTAATTTGTTTATTTTGTTAGATATTAGAATGGCTACACTAGCTTGTTTCTTAGGGCCATTTGATTGGAAAGTCTTTTCCCAACCCTTTACTCTGAGCCTGTGTCTGTCTTTAAAGTTAAGATGTGATTTTTATATGCAGCAGAAGGAAGGTTTCTGTTTTTTTATCCATCGTGCTAGGGTGTGTCTTTTCATAGGTGAACTGAGTCCATTGATATTAAGGGATAGTAATGACCAATAATCAGTATTTCCTATCATTTTTGGTAGTAGCTTGTATTTCCTTTGGGGGGGGTCCTTCTGTGAGGTTATCAATTGTTTGTGGTTACATGAGTGTTTCTGGTCTCTATAGGTGGGAGATTTCCCTCTAGGGCTTTTTGTAGGGCCGGATTTGTGGTTAGGTATTGTTTAAATCTGGTTATGTGAAATATCTTGTTTACTCCATCTGTGTTGATAGATAGTTTTGCTAGGTATAGTATTCTAGGTTGGCATCCATGCACTTTTAGTGTCTGTATAATATCTGACCAGGACCTTCTTACTTTCATTGTTTCCATTGAATAGTCGGGTGTTATTCTGATGGGTCTGCCTTTATAGGTGATTTGGCCTTTTTCCTTTGCAGCTCTTAGTATTTTTTTCTTTGTTCTGTAGGTTTAGTGGCTTGATTATTATATGGCAAGCAGAGTTTTTTTATGGGTGTAGTCTATTTGGTGTTCTGTAGGCCTCTTGAATCTTTATAGGCATTTCCTTCATAAGGTTGGAGAAATTTTCTTCTATCATTTTGTTGAATGTATTTTCTGTGCCTTTGAGCTGGTGTTCTTCTCCTTCTTCAATTCTGATTACTCTCATGTTTGGCCTTTTCATGGTTTCCCAAATTTCCTGGACATTTTGTGTTACGACTTTTTTGGTTTTTGTGTTTTCTTTAACTGATATATCTATTTCCACTATTGAGTCTTCCACTCCAGAGATTCTGTCTTCCATTTCTTGGATTCTGTTGGTTATGCTTGTATCTGTAGTTCCAGTTTGTTTCTTCATATTTTCTATTTTCACCTTTGCCTTGTTTTGTGCCTTCTTTATTGCTAGTATTTCAATTTTTAGTTCCTGTAATGTTTCTTTCATTTGTTAGTTTTCCTTTTCTTGGTTTTCTTTGAAGGATTTGTTCATTTCTTCCAATTTTTTGTTTGTATTTTCTTATATTTCTTTAAAGGAGTTTTTTATATCCTCTTTTATGGTTTTTATAATCTTTGTTTGGTTTCTTACCTTACCATTACAAGTAACAATTTACAACTAATCCCCCAAACAATAACAAACATCCACCGTCCACTGAATGACCAAAAACCACCCACCCACTTCTTGGACATGTGAATGTTGTGTTTTCTAGACTGCTTTCTATTGTCTGGAAGTGATGACATCTTTGGGGGACCCTGAAAAAGATTGAGATAATGGTCAAGTTCTGGCAGAGCTAGCTGCGTCATTTGTTGTTCGGTCTCTGTGTAATAGGAAAGTGCAGGGCTTATCTGAAGTCCTGAATAATGCAATCTGTGAGGCTGGACCATCTCAGCAGCTTTTAAGTCGTTCTGAATGCAGAATTTTGATGAAATAGCAACACAAGCATTCTGAAAGGCTGGGTCACCTGGGCTTCTTTTCTTTATTGGTGTCTGGTCTTTTTGTTCTGAAAACATACACACTTTTAAAGGTAGCATACATATTTATATAACACAAGTATGGAATGTGCAGTATGCACAAGTCAGCTGAAGATGATTTTTTTTTTGTTGTTGTTCTATGTTTGAGCAGATAAAAGTCATCTGTCAACTTTATAAGTCTGTTTGGACTGTATAACTAAACTGTCTGTTGCCAACAAAATTTACCATGTCTCATCCAGTGTCAGAGCTCTTCCCATGTAGAGGGAACAGCATACACATTACCAATCCTATAGTCTTGTTTTTTTTTTTTTTTTTTCTCTCATCTCTGTAGCCAAGATTCTCAGGCAGTCTCCACTGGTCAAATCTTGCCTTTATTAATTTTGAAGAAATCCATGGCTTTTTGTTTCCTATGGAAACAAAAGCAAAACCTCTCCCTCAACACAACAAACTTTCTAACTTCAGTTCTTAAGTTAAGACACTTTTAAAATATATATGTTGGTTTAATTTAGCGGTGTCCATAATCCAGTGTCTCTCAGAAGCTATTGGGTTTTGTTGTTGTTGTTCATTAGCATCTAAAAAATTAAAAGTCAACAAAGCACCATACAGAATCCTGACATGCTTTTATCATTTTAAATTACTTCATTTTCTCTTTAAAGACTTTATTAAAATGTTTTTCTATAGCTGTCTTTAACTGTTTTTTCTTTCTTCAGCATTAAGCACATTTTAAAGCATACTATATCTGTTCAGAGGTTTTCTTGGTCTAGACCTGACTTTCTAAGCTCCTGCAGCCACATACTTGTAACGTTCTCTGACCATATGAGACAAATCTTCAGCTGCTAAGTGACAGCTAGGCCCTGCACTGTGATTCCACTTAGCACATGGCCTAGCAGCTAGTTCTGCCCACTTCTGGTCAGTGAGAGTAGAGCCTCATGGCTGCAGGGCCCAGACCTGGAACTGGTCTATCTGCCTCAGTTTCTGGATCCATGATGCAGTAGGCATTTCTATCTAGTCTCCTACCATCAAGTAGCCCACTGCCTGCTGCTCATAAACCCCATTCGAGTGCTCAGTATCTTAAAAAGACACAGGCCTTTATATGTCATTTTCACCAAATCTACTGGGAACTTTTCTAGCTTTTTCAGGCCCTATATAGATTTATGTGCTGAACATTGGGTGCCAAATGAAGCAAGCTTTCTTGTCAGACTGTCTTTGGGTCACCTGCCCCCAACTAGCTTTTATAACTCAAATTAACCTCTATTTCTACTTATCTACATTCTGCTACATGGCTTAGTTATCTCTGCTCTGAATCATATATCTAACTTCTTTAGAGTTTCACTGTGTGTCTTCATTTCTCTTCTTCCCAGAGACCTCTCTGTCCCCAGACATCCTGCCTAACCTTTTCTTGCCTAGTTATTGGCCATTCAGCTCTTTATTTAACCAAGCACAGCAATATTTCTTTACACAGTGTATAAGTATCCCACAGTAGAAACTACATTTGAAAATACATTTGGCAATAGCTTGAAAAATGGTTTGGTAGTTTCTTGCATGGTTCAACAAAAATCATAGTATAATCCAGTAATTATGAGTATAGATCTAAGACAAAAGGAAAAATACCAGAAAATTGTAGGCAGATGTTCATGTAATATTAATTCATAAGAACACAGAACAACATAACAACAACATAGAGAAACACACTCCTATTTATAAATAGAAAGGAGTGTCATGTAGGTGAGTATTCCCAGTCCAGAAATCCATAATGTTCTCAAATCTAACATGGCATGAAAAGGATCCTATTTTCAATTTTTTACTTGCTCAGCTGGTAACATCTATGTAAATATTTCCAGGGTGAAAAACTGAAATCTGGTCCTAGGCATCTCAGCTAAGAGGCATACAATCAGTGCTGATATATGGTATAACCTAAAGAACTTTGGAAACAATTATGCTACATTTAAAAAGCCAATTATCAGAGACCACATGGCTGCATTTACATGAATTGGCTTAGAAAGGGCAAATGCTACAGACAGAAAATAGGTTAACGAATGCAGGTAATGGGAGACCATGGAAGGGCAGCTCAGGGTTACAGGATGTCAGGGGAGAAGATAATACTCTAAAACTGATGGTAGTAATGATTCCTCAAGTCTGTAAATGTTTGAAAAGTCACTAAATGATACATTTTAAATGTGTTTGAGTTATAACTCCATAATTGCTAAGAAAGAAAGTTGAAGGCTGCTGGGGGCTGATGTATCTAGTAACAGAGGACCCCTCCCCTCTCATTCTTCTCTCTCACTACATCTGTGTCCTTAACAGTTACGAAGATGCCACCATTGAAACCTTCTTCATCGGAAGCTGGTCCACCTTCTGGGTCAAGATGTCTTTCTGCTGGATATGCGTGCTATTATACCTGTGGACCCTGGTGGTTCCTCTTTGCTGTCCCTCCAGGCATTTCTTGGTGTGAGGATATCCAAGTGTTCCTTGCTCAACATGCCTGCATCCTGCTCTGGAGGGCTGCCCTTTGAACGTGTGCATCAGGGGTTTGCGTAGCAACTGATGCCCTACAAAAAAACTGATATTCTCTGGCTATCTTATGTGGGTTTGACAACACTTTCAGGAAACAAAAAAATTTCCAATTAGCTTCTTAGTCTAAAATCCAAAATCCAAGTTTGACCTACAGGAATTGAAATCTTTAGCCAAGCTGATAGGTGCAATTATGTGTTTATGCCTTACCTGAAGTGGTAGCTGAAGTACTGTTACTGTTTTTCTTGGGTGTGTTTTAATCAGAACAGAACTCAGGGCACAGCATCTATCATAGGGATGAACATGGCCTGTCATTCTCATCCTTGGTATAAGAAGCAAAACAGAAACACCGAGTCCTAGCCCTCAGGTGGGTCTTGACCTCTGTCACTAACTTGCCTCTTGGAGTCCTCTCAGCTCTCTGTTTAGAGTAGAAGAGCCCTCCCCCCTCAGAACTACTTCCCTATGGCCCTGCCTCTAGCATTTTCCTTTGAGGTCATGACGCTGGACGTCACGGCCTCTCCTCTCTACCAATGGCAGAGGTCCTTTATCTTGTCTGGGATAATTTTTGTAATAATGTGAAAAGCACAATTTGATCTCACCTCCATGAAATTCTCCATCATTTTATGCCCACCCAGTCTGAGTCTGCCATAACTGTGGCGCTTATTTATGGTGGTGTTCATGTGATGGTAAAACATGTTGTCTTATTTGCCCGAGCAGCAGAGGATTGCAGCTCTTGTTCTGTCATTAACAGTAATGCTTTAAGGATCTAACAGAAAAGTTGCTTCTTGGCTGCAGCTTGTCACACCCTTCTCAAAGTATTAAGCCACCCCCATTCTCCTCTATCATGAGGCCTTGCTCATCATGGCTTCCTTGAAATAGAAGGGCTGGGGTGAGGAGCTTCAACAGAGCTGACCAGACAGATCCAGACAAGTTGTGAAACTGAGGTAGACTTGGATGCAAAGGTAGGTGCCTGAGGATATCTCACAAAGCTAAGATTATATCCACAGAAATTTTCCAAATACACTTTGGTAAGTAATACTCACAGGTGTACATTTTTAGTGCTGATGTTCTTAGTCTAGGAGATTTCCAAGTGCAAGTCTGCTGAAGATGTTGATGGAGATATAGTCTGCTTTCACATGGAATATAATTAGTATCTAGACACTCAAGAAGAACTCGGTCTAGCTGGGTTTTTTTCTATGTCTATCTGAACAAGTCAGGCAGAATTGGGACCTACCTAAGCCTAGTTCCATGTGCCAAAATGTGGTTTCTTATTTCTACTCATTTCTGTGTCCTCCTATTAAAAGTGCCGTGGGGGGAATAAATAGGGGTGAGTTCTTTGAAGAACTTGCCCAATTTATAGTGTTTGAGATCCAGTCTTAAAGGGTACACAAATAAGGATACCTTGTTTGCAAACTGTATAACAATTCCTTATATAGGTCAGGGGCTCTTTAAATTCAGCAGTTTAAATACACATGAGACTCACAAAAGCATAGCTACACACTAACTCTAAACAAGTCCAGTTAATCTGATGGGAATGGGAGCCCCATCAACTGGGAATGGTTCAGAAAGTGGATTGTGCAGGCCATCTCCATGGCAGCAGCCATGGCGCGCCTCAACAACACTTTGAGAAGCAGAGGGTCTCAGGTGGTGGTGGGAGCAGTGTAATCCTCTTCTGAGGTCTAGTCGAGGCCTAATCTGTCTTCTCTGCTGAGTCTGGCAGTCAGATGTAGTGAGTTTTGGACTGGTCCTCATAGCAAACCAAGGTCAGACTGACCAGGCCACACATTCCTGGCATGACCTTTGTTGGCCCCTCTCCTCTCCAGAAAGCAGCTCAGGGAAACACGGGACAGTGCCAGTGGCAGCCCCTGTGGCTTCTCTGTCAGCCAGCCAGGCCCCATTAATTTTCCAGCTGCCTAAGTGGTGGTTAGATGCATGCCCTCCCCTTCGGAAGCTAGGTCTCACACAAGAGGAAGATCTTTACTCTCAGATGCTAGAGGTAGATTGATGGGCAGAAATGAGATGGCTGCACATGAAGACTGAAGTCTTAGTAAGATAGAAGTTAAGAATTAAACCTTTAGTCCTAGCAGAAGCAAGGGAATCTCTGTGAGATTTAGGCCAGCTAGACCTTGTCTCAAAACAAAAAGTTGACATTCCTGATCATCTGTGAGAAACTACTCAGGTGGTAGACCATTTATGGGTTAAGAATCCTGTTAGATTTTTATACTTGAGAAACTGGAAAGTGTGCCAATCGCTTTGAGTTAACAATGGCAGTGTTAACTTGCTTTATCCTCTGATAATTTTTAAAAGATAATGGCCCTTTGCTTCCTGCCATACTTGCACAGGACTATGAAAACACATGCCTTGAAGCTCCTGATCCAACCCTTTTAGTCATAGCAGACTTGGCAGCAGAGTGTTAGAAACTGTATTGCTTTCTCTCTTGTTTTTGTGAGTAAAACACTTAAGCCAGGAGGTGGGAAGATTCTCCTGGCAGTCTTGCTTAGACATGATACCTGTTTGGAGAATGGCGACTGTCCCACATTTACCCTTGGAAAGCATGCCATGCCATTTTTGAGTCCGGCTTTTGCACTACTGGGTAGCTGGCCTGGGTTTCTTGGGAAGTCAGCAGGTGAATTGTTTTCCAGAGGTTTGGGAAAGTTTTATATAGTGGGTAAACTGTGGTGAGGAAGGGGTGGAGGGAGCATGGGGTATTGAGACTTTGGGGTTCTGATTCCCATAAGGAATGGCCAGCAGGAGTTCCCACATGACAGCTTCACAGGTGACTTCACTGTAGTATTGATTGCCCCCTTCCCAAACCATCCCTCTCTGCCTGTTTCAGTTGACGTTCTTCAGTTCTCCCAGCTGGCCCATCATTGGTGCTTCCTGTTACCCTGGAAAGGTGTTCCAGAGTCTGTATTTAAACTTGTTGGGTTTTCCTTCTTCCTTTGCCTTTCTAAGCACTATCTGGTTTTAGTGTACCAAAATGTTTACCAGTGCACATCACATATACTGCTAAGAAATGAAAGGGTCTTCAGAAATGAAACTGAACACCCAGAAAAAGGATGTTGGGTCTTCCTCCATCAGAGATGAGGTTGGCACCTGGGCCATAGCATCTGAAAGTTTTTATGTAACTTGCTTACTTGTAAAAATTTTCATTTCCTGCAGGGATGAGCTCTCTAGTGTTGGGGTGACATCAGCAGAAAGGATAGTTGATCGCAGGTCCTCAGCTCACTCTTCATTTTCTGTTTCCCCTCAGTGAATCACTCACAGAGAGTTATTTTGAAAGGCCAGAATACTTGGCTTTTACCAAAGAGGTGTATTTTGATTTTGTTTTAGTTGGGGAAGGGCGGGCAAATCAGGACTGTGTTTGCCCCAATTGACTTAAGCAGAAGTTTAACCACATTCATGTGAGCAAAATGATGGAAGAACTCTTTACGGTAATTCTTTGGGACAAAGGATCCTGAGAAATTCTCTCAGGTAAAGAAAGATTACAGCAGATGAGTAATATATGTCTTGAGAGCTATTTATAAAAATTTTAAGAGGATCATTTTGTCTTCATTTATTAAAGATTTAAACTTTTTTACTTTGCAAAGAAAAACTACAAAAAATTTTTATAGTCGTAACTGTTAATTTTTTAAAAAAGATTTTTGGAAACAATTAGCTGTAGCCAAATTTTGTGGTTACATTTTTTTTCTATATTGGAGTTTCAATGCAATTTATGTAATAAGTCTACTGTTCTTTTAAAAAGGGTCTCTAACATGGTTAGATTTTGCTACCTTTTAAAATCTGTTATTTTTCCCCATTAGCCATAATGCCAATTATGAATTTGTATCTGGGATTTGTTTGTTTGTTTGTTTGAGTGCTAATTTTTCTATGAAGCATCTGAAATCGACTGGCCTTTTCCTATGTAAAATATTCAAACTTGTTAACTCTGTACTTTAATAAAATGTAAACCTGAAAAGCATGTTTTTAGTTTTTTTTTTTATTCTATTAGACACATGTCTGGAGGCCATTGGCCTTTGCCAGCATTGATGTCTTCATATGTCAATTAAGGATTAAACATTTAAACATCTTGGTAACTATGCTGATGGTTGTAATTGACAAATAAAATGATACCCAATTTAAGGCCTTGAACTGCAAATAGAATTGTAGGCATAGTTTCACTGTCCCACTGGCCAGCTTCCCAAATAACCAGACAGAGAATAGTATAAATTGTAAATGTTCTGCTTATAAATAAAAGCTATAAAAGGCCAATAGCTTAGGCTTATTGCTAACTAGCTCTTACAACTTAAACTAAGCCATATTTTATCTGTGTTCTATACTTTGCCATATGGATCCTTTCTCAAATGTTTATCTCCTGTTTCCTCTATGGTTCACTTAGGACTGAGACTCTTCCTAGTCTGGCTTTCCCATCCAATCTCTTCCTGTCCAGCTACAAACCAGTCAGTTCTTTATTAACCAATGAGAGTAACACATATTTGCAGAGTACAAATTCTTCAGATTGTTCAAATTACAGATTGTACCATTTATCATAGAATGGCTAAATCAAGCTAATCAACACGCATTGCTTGTTTTTATGGTGAGAACACATACAGTTCTCTCTTGTAGCAATTTTAAATATACAGCTAAGTGCAGTCACCATGGTTTACAGCATTTCTCTTGATCTTATTACTAGCTGCAATTCTGAGTTCTCTAACATGATTCCAAAGTCCTTGTTAACCACAGTTTTGTTGTCTGCGTCTGGGTGTACCCTGCTTGTTGTTTGTGGTTCAGGTGTTAAAGGATGAACAAAGGACCTCATGCACAGTAGGTAAGTACAGTAGCCCCAGCCACCCTGTCTCACTTTTGTCTGATATTGCTAAAATTCCTTCTTAGGAGACCATAAACAGCACCTACCCCTTGTAAGGTACCAGCAACAAACAGGCATGATTCTGTCAAAGAACACTCTGGGGAACCAGTTACTTTATTAGAACATTGGAAGTGGTTATGTAAGGGGTGTAGGTGTTCTCCCCTGCCCAGCAGGACACACTTGGAAATTCTTTGCCCAGCAAGGATGAGGGCTTCTCCATAGCCACAAAGATGGCGCCCCCTTCATTTAGTCTTCTACCTATATAACTCCCCCAGACAACATGAAATTAAGGCAGAACATAAGGAGAGTCCTGTGACCCTCTCCATTTATCTATGATGAGTAAACAGTCAACAAGCGCTGCTGGGATGATCTTTTTGTAAGGGTAGCAATGAACTGCCCAAGGCGGTGGTTGCTTGGGTTGGCGGATGTCATAATACTTAGATGGCTTGATTTGTATGCCTTCGCCTGCACTTCCAATGTTCTCCAAGCTCTTTCATGCTTCTGCATATTGCAGGAGTTCCTTTATTTTGTTTTAAAGGCTGAATAGTATTCCATCGCATGTATACCACATTTTCCTTGTGTATTTTTATTCTCTGCAAAGGAGAGTAGCAAGATCATTGTAAAACTCTGAGTTAAAGTTGAAGCCAGAGTCATGGTAGGGATCTGTAAAAGCCTATGTGACCTGTTGCCATTGCTCAGTTACCCTGCTGACTATCCTGTCGCTTTCCCTGTGGCCAGTCTGTTCCAGCGTGCTTGGTTTTCTGACTGTTCAAGGTCATCAGATGTGAATTCCATCTCCTCCTGAAAGACTCCTCCCTAGGATTTTGTGTACTGTTCTTCCCAATACTGTTCCCCAGTGTTGCCTTTCCAGTAACTCTCCACCCTGATATTCTACACCCTCCTGGACCCCTCCTCCACTTTCCCACTGTATCGTTGTACATAGACCCCCATCACCATTTGTCTCCGTTGTTGAAACACCAAAAATGATCAAGACAACTTATAAAAGAAGATGCTTAGCTGGACAGTAGTGGTGCACTCCTGTAATCCCAGCACCCAGGAGGGAGAGGCAAGAGGATCTCTTGAGTTTCCAGACCATCCTGGTCTACAGAATTAGTTCTAGGACAGCCAGGGATACATAAATAAGCAATGTGGCATGCACACACACACTTCCTTAATTGGACATAGGGTTTGAGAGGGTTAGAGTCCATGATGGTGGAGCAAAGGCAGGAATAGCTGAGAGCCCTCATCTGATCCACAATTAGGAGGCAGAGAGCACACTAGGACTGAAGCTAGTCTTGAGAAACCTCTTAAGCCACCCCCAGTGATGCACTTCTTGAACAAAGCCACACCTCCTAATCCTTCCCAATCAGTTCAAGGCCTGGGAACTAAGTATTCAGTTTATAGAGGTCGTTTCCATGTAAGCCACCACAGCACCCACTCCTGTTCATATTCACACTTAGTCACATTGTCTCTGACACTAGAATATACAATCTTCCATGCTTCATGATGTCTCAAATGATACTGGCATGTTCTGGTGCTTGGTGAGGGGTGAAGGAAAGATTTGTGAATGATGACAAGGCTGATGAGGCTTTGACACTCTGGAGACTTCAGTGATTAAAATGGCAGAACTATTTGGTGGTGAGGTACGAAATGTGGTCATAGGCATGTGTAACAGTAGGTGTTGGACAGCACAGATACATAAGTATTCAAACACAGATCCTGTTGAGAACTAGGGACATGGCTTCGTGGAACAGTAGGTGCTTAGCATACCCAGGGCCCTGAGTCTGGTCCCTAGGGCATATAGGTAAACATACCACAGTTATGACAAGCCAGGAGAATATGAATAGTACCCCTGAATATCTGTATCTTTAGTAACTAATATGCCCATGTCAGACTATAGTAGGGACTGGATGGATGGCCTAGTGATTAAGACCACTTGTTGCTCTTGCAAAGGACACAAGTTTATCTTCCAGCACCCACATGGTGGCCCACAACTATCTATAACTCCAGTTCAAGGGCATCCACCAACATCTTCTGACTTTTGCAGACACAAAGCACACACATGGCACACATACATACAGGCAAAGCACTAACATAAAATGTCTAAAAATTTAAAAGCCAGATGTGGTAGGATATACTTTTAATCCTAGCACTTGGGAGACAAAGACAGGAAGATTTCTGAGTTTGTGGCCAGCCTGGTCTACATAGTGAATTCTGGGCTCCATAGTGAGGCCTTGTCTCAATAAATAAAATGAAAAGAAAAAATACAATAGAGAGTCATAGTAAATATAAAAATTGGTCACCTGCCCCAGGTGCCAAGGAGAAAACACGAGCCCATCCAGCACTTTATAATGCCAGCCATCAGGCACTATTACAATGAGCAAATGTATGGTATGATATGGGACTGACAGACAGACAGACTGGTTCATGTCATGTGGAGAGAGGCAAAAGAATGGTAAAAGTGAGCAGAAGTGGATGGCCTGCTTGCCCCTGGGGCCATGGTGATGTCTAGGCCTGGGCTGTTTCCAAGGCCCATGTCTGTTCCCATGGTCCTGCTGCAGCCTGGTCTGGACTCCATTAGCACCAAAGGCTGAGAGGACAGGGCGGCACAGAGTTGGCCCCACTGCTCACTGACTGCAACCCTGAAGACAACTGATCTTGTCCCTCAGCTGCTGCAGCCCTTGGGAGAACTGGTCCTACTCCTTACAGGACAGCACAATGGAGCTGACCCTGTTCGCAGGGGATGGGTGGGGTGGGAGTAGGCATGAGCAAGCTGGCCCTGAGGGGCTGAGAGTGGTTGGGTGGGTCCTGCCCCCTCATCTACATGTGGTGTCCTGGGTAAAGGAAGGATGCCTAGATGCCTACCCTCCCTCCCTCCCTCCCTCCCTTCCTCCCTCCCTTCCTCCCTCCCTTCCCTTTTGCCACTTATGACAGACAAGTCGGGCATCTAACCCCCTTACCAGCTGCAGCACTTGGGAAAGCAGGCCCTGTGCTTTGCCTGAGCATCACAGTAAAGCTAACCCAATTGATGGGGGGTGAAGGGTGAGTGGGCCCCAAGAACGTGAGTGTTGGAGATCTGGCCCCACCCCTCATCTGCCATATGTAGTGTGGGTGAAGGAAAGATGCCCTCCCCCGACCCTGCCCCTCATCATCTGTGACAGTTGGAAGAGTTCAGCATCCAGGACAATGGCCCCTGCACCTTGCCTGGGCCTCACAGTAGAGCTGGCCCTGCTAATACAGATGTGAGTGGGCCTTCCCCGAGGCATAAAATCAGGAAAACAGGTTCTACCCGCAGTCCTTGTGCTGCACAGGGTGAACTAGCAGGGGCAAAGCTTTAGAACTCACCCTTGTAGTGAGGATGGGGAGAGCTGTCAGGCTGACCAACTCTGCAACTACCCAGGCCCAGAACCAGGCCTGAGTTGGCCCAATCTATGATCTATTGGAACATGTGAAAGGGCCAGTCCTGTGGATCCAAAGCTGCAAGATTTCCATGACATACGGCAAGAGCAGGATCCCCAGAGGAGCCCTAGTGAGGGCCCAGTGCTGAACGAGTAGCAGAAACCACAGGCCAAAACCAGACCAATGACTCTGCAATGAGCACTTGCTATGTAATGATATATGGGCTGAAGTGTATGCTGTGTGACTCACAGTGATATTTTTCTTTCTCTTTTTTTTTCTTTTCTTTTAAATTTTATTTTATTGGGGTGGGGTTGCAAAGGCAGAGGTGGATATGAAGGGATGGGGAGATGAATGAGATTGAGATGCATGATATGAAAGACACAAAGGATAAATCTTAGGGCTGGAGAGATGGCTCAATGGTTAAGATGGCTGCTCTTCCAGAGGTCCTGAGTTCAATTTCCAGGAACCACATGGTGGCTCACAACCATCTATAATGGAATTGGAAGCCCTGTTCTGGCATGCAGGTGTACGTGCAGATAGTGCACACATATACATAAGTAACTTTAAAAAAATAAATCTTTTAAAAATTAGAAATAAGTACTATAAAAATTACATTTGGCTCTACTAGTATCCAAGGAAATTTTGGCTCATGAGTTAAACTGTTGAGTTATTTCTGAGTGCCAAAGATGATGCTGATGAAAAGGATGAAGCTGTGAGAGTAGCTCAGATTGCCTAGGACAGTCAGTAACATGTATCCAAGCTCTTTACAAAAGGGCACACCCCTTCACTTGTCAATCACAACTTATCTCCACCCCATAAAAAGAATGCCCTGCAATGTCTACAAAAGTGTTATTATAGAAATTCATCTAGGGAATATGTGGAGAGGATAGGTGACTAATACGGTGATGTTGAAAAAATATTGAATGCATTCTAGTTTTGTTGCTTGAAAATAATTGTAGCTGCACATGTGCATATATGTATATGCAAACATCCACATACAGTAAATAGCCCAAGAATCTGGATGGGGTAACACACACCTGGAATCCCAGAAGCTCAGTCGGGAACATGAAGAGTTCAAGGCCACATGGTGAATCACATGGTGAGGCTCTCTCAAAAACAGAATATTTCAAGTATTCACCTGTCATCATCATGGCAGTGCCCCACCCTGCCCTCCAACCTTCATATTTTAGAGACTGTTTTCAAGTAGAAGCAGCCATGGCCTTTGCACATCCTTCTCTGTCAGCTGCGACTGGCTGAGCCAGGGATGGACTTCCCCTCCAAGTTGGGCAATCAGCCTCTCCGTAGAAACTTAGAACTATGTGTAGTTAAGGTAGCTTCTGCCTTTGTCTGCACTTGGGGGGAACAGGACACAGCTTCACATGGCTACTCTCAGCAGCCTGAGGGCTTCCTGTAATCTTTAGGGACCTCAACTAGGGTAAACCTGGGATTCCTGGCTTTGATGTCAAGGTTAGCCAGTATGAAGCAGGATTGGATTCTCTAAGAATAGAAATGTGCTCATGGAAAGAATAAGTCACACCAGAGAGCACAAGTCTGCACATGCCAAGGAGGAGTTGCAGTTTATTCAGTGATATTTTTAATACTGTTTTTTAACCATGGAGTTAAAGAGAGATACACTTGGAATAAGACACAGTCAAGTATAGATATGGACTTCTCTAGGGAAAGTCACAGTAAATAGACTCCCTTTAGCTATATGTACCATTTTGGTGCTATCCTGCTGTATAGCAGTTTCCTTCACATTTAAACATACCATCTGGACAATGTTCTACAGGTAACTTCTTAAGACATAGGAAGTAAACAACTCAAAAGTCTCTGGAAGTTCCTGAAACTGAGCAAATTCACATGTCCTTTTCCCTTCATCAAGTTCTATAAACTGTAAGGAGTCTAAGGGAGAAGAGACTCTGGCCTGTTAAACTACCTAAGAGTCCTGCAGAGACATCCACAGTTTCTCTTCTGCCAGTCATCATCTATGGTGTGTGCTCTGGATGCGATGATACTCTAGTAAGGTAAAACCAAGAGTTCTAGGGCTGTGCGAGGGGCACAAGGCATGAGCTTTTACTGTAAAGAGGGTTTCTGCTGAGATTCTTAGAAAAATTTAGGCTTATAACCTCAAAGGGAGAAACATCCTTAAGTGAATATTATTAATTATTGTGAAATCCTGATTCTTAGATGGCAATGATAAAAACAGGAGATATGTTGACTAGTTTTGTATCAGCTCCACGCAAGCTAGAATCTATCAGGAAAATGTTTCCTTAAGATTGGCCTGTAGGCAGGTCTGCAAGGACACTGATTAGTGATTGGTGTGGGAGGGCCCAGCTCATGGGTCAGTGCCATCCTGGGTCCTGGGTTCTATAAGAGAGCAGGCTGGGGAACCATGAGGACTAAGCCAGTAAGCAGCACCCTCCATGGCCTCTGCTTTCCTTGCGTTCCTCCCCAACTGCCTTCACTGATGGACTCCTCACCACAGTGTAAGACAAAGTAAATCCTTCTTTCCCAAGTTGATTTGGTCATCATACTTTGTCACAGCAGTGGAAACCCTAAATAAGACAGGAGTTAGAACTTGTCCAGATAGTTTGGGGTAAAAAGACCCCAAGAAAAGGAACCGCTTGGGACTCTAGGCAGCCTTAACTTTGTTAGAGGTCAGAGATGTCAAAAGTGTTTGGAGGCACTGCTCCCTGATTGGTTCCTAAATTATTTTCTTGTGATCTCTTCAGAGGGGAAATTGTTAGTGTGGCAATAGAGAAATACTAAGGGAAAGCCCCTGGTCGAAAAAATAGAACTCCTGTCCTGGGTTGAGACCTAACATTTCTGTTGGACAGTGTCAGTAACCTGGTTAGGGGACCCATCCCTAGGAAGGTGGTTTCCCCTTAAACCTTACTAAAGAGATAGGCAGAATAATTATCCCCTTAGTGAGACACTGTACTTTTTCTTCCCAGAATTCATAATTTCCAGCACAATTCCTACGAACCACGATGTCACAAGGTTCTTTTGGGTCTTCCATCCTTTTGAGTCCTGACTCAGAAAGGTACAATTTGTCGGGGCTGGAGAGATGGCTCAGTGGTTAAGAGCACCGTCTGCTCTTCCAGAGGACTCAGGTTCGATTCCCAGCACCCACATGGCAGCTAACAACTGTCTGTAGTTCCAGTTCCAGGCAAACACCAAGGCAAATAAATAAAGTTTAAAAAAAAAATGGTCATTTATAAAAAAAAAAAAAAAAAGGTACAATTTGTCCTTTCTGTTTTTTCCCATGAGTCCTTATGAAGGCTGGAACTGGTGTGCTCCTGTGGGTGCTGGGCTCCCTTCCGCTCCCTCTAACGCTCCCCTCCCCACCATGGGTAAAGAGCATGGTCTGCCCCTCTTCCTCTCCTTCTCTGGAATGGACAAGGATTACATGTGCCTTCCCTGGGTTTTAATGTAAATGCTGTAACAAAATTGCCCACAAGCTTCTGTCTGAGTCCATCTTAAATTCTTTAAGAAAACATCCTTGCGGAAGGGAAAGGGCTGATTTCCGGATATCTGGAAGAGGCTTGAACTATAGCCTGGTAATTTTCCCTTTCTCTCTAACTGTGCTCTCATCGACCCACTGAATTCAGAAAGTTGAAGATGTCATTAGAGATTGAGGCACCATGAACCCCCAAATAAAGGCCTCTTCCAAAGATAGAGGATTGACACGGGTGTGCAGAGGATCAACCATGGAGAAGAATAGGAGGGAAGGAATGAGCGGATGTTCCAGGTTTGCTCCCGAGGTTCTAGCCTGCGTGGAAGGCCCAGCTTGATAAGGTGATGCCAATGGCCCCACATGTGTGGAGCACTGCACTTACATGACTGCTGTCATTGTCAGAGCGACTCTATGGCTGTTGGTGTTCTAACCTTTAAGTGCAGGAAGGAGAATGGCAGAGTTCTCCAATATCCTTACAAAGTAACCTTTGGTTTCAGCTAAAATCCTTACAAAGAAACCTTTGGTTTCAGAGATGCAGCCAAGTGGCTCTCGCCCAACCCTGGCTCCTGCCTCTGCCTCACTCTCCATCCTACCCTTGAGAGTAGCCCAGACCTCCCCAGGTCTACTGCTTTCTTCTCACAGTTAGCTCTTTCCTTGGCCTTTCTATCGAGTAACTGCTATGTTAAGAAAGAACTGTACTTGAGCCACAGTTGCTCGGCCGGGCTTTAAGCCTCTGGGACTTGCTTTAGCTGCTCTTCAGTGTTGGACCAGAGATTACAGTGAATTTCTGGCTTTCCCCTCAGTGGCCCCAGGCGCTTCTTTGCAGATGTGTTTTATTTGCATTCCAGCCACAAGCCCATCACAGTCATTGCTGGATACTTAGTGTGTGTTTTAGGAAAGGAAATATCAAGATGAGTCTGAATACCATGTTATTGCCAGAACCCAAAAATTCTTCCAACAACTTTTTGATGACAAGCTAAGTTATGTGGAGTTAGAAATTTTATGTAGAAGTGAATTTTGTTATATACTGTAGCATTGGTGTATATTTTCTCGCTTTTAAGATGAACAAAGAATCATGTTTTAGATTTAAAAGTCTTAGTCAAAACCTCTTAAATGTAGGTAGTAAAGTTTAGTCTGTCCACATGTTTAAACTATAATTGTTCATTAAATTTAGACTTAATGTCTTAAGGGCTTGGGAGGATTTTTGTCTGTAGACTAGAAATGTTGCTTTGCTGGCTAATCTGTGTGTGTGTGTGTGTATGTGAGAGAGAGAGAGAGCGAGAGAGAGAGAGTGAGCATCCAAGCACAAGAACATGGCCGTGTTCGGGTGCATGTTCATGTGGAGTGTGGAGGTCAGCAGTCAGCCTTCATGTCATTCCTGTGATGCTGTCTGATCCTTTTGAGACAGAATCTCTGTGACCTGGAACTTGCCAAGTAGGTTAGACTGACTGGCCATCAGGCCCAGGGATCTGCCTGTCCCCGCCTCTCCAGCACTGGGATTATAAACGCTTAACATCACCTGGCTTTTTATGTAGGCTCTGGGGATTGAACTCAGGCCCTCCTCATGCCTGCAAGATTAGCACTTTACTCTTGGAGCTCTCTCTTTCTAGTCCATTTTGTTTAATTGATTTCTATCAATTAAAATGAGATTGTGGCTGGTTTTGGTGGTTCACATCTAAGATTCTCAGGCGGCTTTGTGCACACATGAGTATGTGCATGCATGCATGTGGGTGTCTGTGTGTCTTTCTGTGTGTAATTTAAATGTAAAAGGCATAAGTTAAAACTCAAGCAAATATTTCACCACACAAAGGCTTTCCAGACAAGAAAAGAAACAGGCAGGTGGATGTATCATTCACTGTAGGCTAAATTAATCCGTGGTAACAAGTGTCTCTGAATGTCTCCCTGAGTCACCAAAGTTATTTTTTGTTCACCTTCTCATCTACTGCACTTGTCTGCAGCTCTGACCCACTGAAGTTCTCTGCTCCAGGACTAAAGCTAAAAGTATCACCTTCCTGCAGGAGGGAGGGAATATGGCCTCTTCACATGATGACTCTCAATAGCTTCACTTAGGACTAGTTCTTCGTTGTCTTTTGCTTGTGGTCCAAACAAATGGTGTAGTTGCTCTCGAGGGAAAGAGGTGGAGATAAGGCCTCCTCTCACACAAGGAGGGACCTCTAGATATACTTCAGGCTGATGCAGTGAGGGAAGAAGTCCCATCCTCCAGCTGGGTGGTACAGCAGATATTCTCAACACTGACGCGACTTTACCATAACTGGAAATGAGGACAATTATAAAGACTTTCAGTTTCCTTTCCCTCATGGTGTGTGTAATCTCACCGAGTTCTAACCTTCAGGATGGAGTCTTCATTGTTATTAAGGAATTGAGATGGTTTTTGTTGGATTTGAGCATTTCTTAATGAAATTGAGATGATTTTTGATATTATTTCAAAACATTTTTCCCATGAATCAAAGCTTTCATTTTAAAATATGAATTGAAGCCAGGCATGGTGGTACATGTTTTGAATTCCAGGATTTGGAAGGCAGAGGCAGGGGCATCTCTGAGTTTGAAGCCAGCCTGGGGATTTCAGGACAGCCAGGGCTACACAGAGAAACACTGTCTTCAAACAACAGCAGCATCAATATATATGTTTTAAAAATTAGCTTGATTAGGACTAGAGAAATGGCTCAGAGGTTAAGAGCACTGACTGTTCTTCTAAAGGTCCTGAGTTCAATTCCTAGCAACCACATGGTGGCTCACAACCATCTATAATGAGGTCTAGTACCCTCTTCTGTATACTGTATACATAATAAATAAATATTTTTTAAAAAATTAGCTAGATTAAAATGTTTAAGTTTTATTTAACAAATAAGGCATTTGGGTAACTGATTTGTATCTTAAAGATTTACTTTATTTTTTTGTCTGTTTAAAACTATCTGCTGTAATAAATGAATGTTCAAGATATAATATTATATAAATTAACTTTTTAAGGATTTATATATTTATCTGTATATGGGCGCTTTTACCCACATGTATGTCTATGCACCACATGTATACAGTGCCCGTGGAGGCCAGAGTGGACATCACCTCTTCTAGAGCTGGAGTTCAGATGGTTGTGAGTCACCATGTGGGTGCTGGAACTGACCCCAGGTCCTCTGTGAAAACCTTAAATGTTCTTAAGTGCTGATCTGTTTCTCTAGCCTCTATTTTTTTAAAGATTTAATTTTATTTTTCAAAGTGTGTGTGAGTGGGGGGTGTTTCTGTGTGTATGTGCACATGAGTATAGTGCCTATGGAGGCTAAAACAGGGTATCTGATTCCCGGTAGCTGCAGCTTCAGACTGATGTGAGTGGCTAGACCCTTCTAAACCAAACTTGGCTCCCTGGAAGAGCATCCAATGGTCATGATGGCTAAGCCATCTCTCTTGCCCCAAGTTTAATAGTAGAAAGTGGTATGTACAAAATAATGTTTAGGACTATACATCTCAAAACATTGGCAGAAAATATATCCTTCAGAGTTCAGGCTTTACGTATCTCTCTCTAGCATATCAGCATTGAAGGACTGGCAATGGAATGAAATATATTTGTTAAATAAATAACTCAGTAAGTGATGAGTGTTGGTCATTTGGTCAGGGAGAGGCTTAGACTCATCTCGCATTATATGATACATTGTTTTTTTTTTTTTGGTTATTTGGCCTATGCCATGACATTCTGACTTAATGTCACAAGGGAAGATTACAATTCTCTTTGCCATAAAATTTAACTGTCATAATAAAACTTGTGTGCTCCAATACCAAGTTAGTCAACATTACAGAAACCAATGGGGAAGGGCTCATGAGGCCCTACCCCTAGCTGAGGAGGAGGGCCCCGCTACTGGAAGGATGCCCATGCTAGGGGAATGGCTCCATGCCCAAGCACGAGAACATGGAGTCTGGACTAAAATTGGGTTCAGTGATTTTTTTTTTTTTTTTTTTTTTTTTTTTTTGAGTCAAAATTTTTATTTATTCATTTCTTGCACTTGAAGTACTCCTCGATGACATCCTTGGCCTGAGATTCTTTGCCATAGTCCTTAACCACTACACAACTGCAACCAACCACTTTCCGTGGCTTCCCCTCTCATCAATTTTACAGAGGCCTACCCATTCCCCTAGTTTTTTGTTGTCGTCAACCTTAATTAGATTGATTTGGTGCTCAGCACAAAGGGCCTCCACCAACTTGACATACATAGGCTCGTCACAGTTGGATGCAAGCACACACAGATGGGCTTGGCGCTTGTCTAAGGCTTTGGCAGCTTCGCGGATACCACGTGCTAGGCCA
>PVIH01016331.1:0-46001 GCA_004025045.1 Sigmodon hispidus
AACAGGCCACACCTCCTCCAACAGGCCACACCTCCAACAGGCCACACCTCCTCCAACAGGCCACACCTCCTTTCACAAGGGCACATCTCTAATCCTTCTAATCTTTCTTAAACAGTTTCACTCCCTGGTGACTAAGCATTTAAATAAATGAACTTATAAGGGCTATTCTTATTCAAATGATCACAACCAGCTATACTAGGTTTAGAACCAAAGGGTTCAAAGTCAACACACCATAGAAATGAAACCAGCCAAGAAATGAAACCAGTCTGCAGGTTTATGAATAAATTATCATACATAGGTACATTGAAATTTTATGCAGCTATAAAAGAAAATGAAATCACATTATTTGCAGAAAAACTGGCGCAACTAAAAATCATTATGTTAAGCGAAATAAGCTAGACTCACAGATGCAAATACTGTTTGTTTTCTCTTATATGTGGAGATATAATTTAAACTCACACACATGCATGCAAATACATATTTTTATGCAGCTATAAAAGAAAATGAAATCACATTATTTGCAGAAAAATTGGTGCAACTAAAAAATCATTATGTTCAGTGAAATAAGCTAGACACACAGATGCAAATACTGTTTGTTTTCTCTTATATGTGGAGACATAATTTAAATTCTTATACACATGCATGCAAATACATATTACAAAACCAGAAAGACAGAGGTCTTAATGTTTGCAGGAACTAAAGAAGGTAGCAGAGCAAAGCAGAAATGGGGGTGATAGGGAAGAGAGGGAATCAGATAAAGGGGACAGCAGCGTGGGGTAGGATGTCACTGAGGAGTGAAGCAAACGAGTGATGTGCTTTCTCTCCATCCGTCCTTTCCTCCCTCCCTTCACCCACATACACCCATAGACACAAAGATGCTGTGATAGAACCGACCGTATTGCATTCTAATCTTTTTTTTTTTTTTCAAGTAAAAATAGAGAGAAGAGTTTTAACTGCATATAATGGAATGCAGACAATTAGAGTGGTTTTCAGGCAGGAGAAGAAATAAAGATGCTTGTAGGGAAATAATGTAGGAACAAAGAGAAAGACTACATACTAAAAAGAGAGGGGAAACAAATCCTTTTGCCAGTGTGAAGAGTGGACTGGAAAAGGCTGAAACAGCACAGATATCTGCCACCAGACTCACAGGTTAATCAGAATGTGGAGTGTTCACACAATTAACTATTATTCAGTCATTAAAAGAAATGAAATCCTGATCCGTACCACCTTGAAGACCTTATGTTCCATGTAGTATGCCAGACCTGAAAAGATAAATGACATGTGATGTTAGTTTAATATGATCCCTAGAAATTTCAAATGAATGATAGAAAATAGAATAGTAATCATGAGGGGTTGGTAGACAGGTGGGATAGGGGTCCCTTCTCACGGCCATAGAGTTTAATGTGGACCCACTGAAAGGCCCCATGAATAGACAGCCTTGGTGGCTACGCAACAATGTTGCTGACACGTGCAATGCCCGAGCTACACCAGAGTGGTTTAAGTGGCCACCTGGAGCTATGTATATTTTGTAACAACAAAAATGGAGAAAATCTTGAAATGAATGACAGTTGACCAATGACTTGAAATAATAATGGAGAAAATCCAAGTTGTGGTAATTTGGTGTTAGTAAAGTCAATTCCAAGGTAACAGCCCATATAGGACTTTCTCTAGAGCCTTCCACTAATGGTCCCATTACTTCTGGTCAAGTGCTGTGAGGCCTGAGGAAGGTAAGAGGAATCATTTACAGAGCACTACAATTTGATCACCTGTCCTAAAAAATAAAGCAAAGTGCCTATGGTGTCAGGACAGAAAATTGTTCTCTGTCATGTGTATGTTTATATGGAACATATGATTTATGCCAGTGTTAAAACCATGGTGAAGGCTGCAGATGGCCCAGCAAGAGAGCGATGTGCTGCACATCCTAATGGCCCCGGTTCAGTCTCTAGAACCCATGTGACAAGGAGAAAACTGACTCCATGAAGGTACTCTATGACAACCCATGAGCTGTAGCACACATGCCCTCCCACCTGTATTATAAACACAGATGCATGGAGACACACAATAATAGGTTAAAAACAACACCATGGTAACATAATGAAGGAGATAGAAAAAAGACACACATTTTATGAGAAAACTACTATTTTAGGCACCTATGCCTTCAACGTTTGAGCCTGGGCATGTCATTTACGTTCTGGGTCAGGTCAATCGCTAATACATTTTCATTTTACTTTTTCCAACTAAGGCACTGAAATACCAAATGTGCACTGTGTCATACAGTTTCATCAGAAAGATAAGCATATAAAGATTTCATCCATGGAAGATTCTTACTACATGGGGAGAATTTCTTCCCTGGAAAAAAGAGAGAAGTGCAATTTGTTTTGACAGTTAATGTGTACCTGCCCCACTGCCATGGGTGCCCACATTGAACCTCATTTCTGGTGTGTCTGTCAAGGTATTTCTGAGTAAGACTGGCTTTTGAATCAATGACCTCAGTAAAGTACATGGGCTCTTCAGTGTGGACAGATATCAGTGAATCTTTTGAGGACCTGAGGATCTAGACAGAGGAAAGGAGACTGCCTGCCTTTGACTGTTGGAGGCAAACATCAGTCCCCACCTCATGGGGCACTCCTGTTCTCGGGCATCAGTTCCCCTGATCAGGTCTTTGGACTTGCATTGAATTTCTCTACCATCTCTTGGGGCTCCAGCTATTGGTATAGATTATAGGACTTCTCAGCCTCTACAATTGCACAAACTAATTCACATGCACGTATCTCCATATCTTACTTGTTCTTTCCACTTCTGAAGAATGCTAAATAACACACTTGTCTATGCTGTCCTTGCTATGTGAGTAACTCTTTTACCTGCAGCAACCATTTTTGCAGTTATTGAAGGGACACATCAGAATGGCAAGCCAACACTAACTATTTCAAATAAAAATTGAGAAGCAGCCTGGATCCTTACGTGCCCAGATCCATTAGACAACTGTTTACTTGGGAATTTCTTATAATAATTTCTATTACTAGAGCTACTTTTAATTAGATGTTTTCTATCCCAAAGTTATCCAGATTATATAATTCAATATATTAAAATAGATAAGCTCATTAGAAACAATTGGGAAAAATTACTTTGGCATGCCCTCATTCCATTATTAATGTGCTTCTGTGTGCCTGCACCTGTCTCCTCCAGTACCAGTGATGAATGACCAGTGTTCTCATACTGGCTGTGCAGACTCCACCTCTTCTGCCTACTCAAGGATGGTACTCAATTACTTATTGCCATTTGTCTTGTCTTCTGGGTTATCCCCACCGTCATACAAATGCTGAAGGATAATCCTCACCTCAAAGGCAACAGAAAACAGACAATCCATCCTTGGCTCCCTCTGTCAACACTGTCACTGACTGTGCTCGCCATCATAGCAGGATTCTTTCCTGTTCTTCACCTTCTCTACTGACCCACCTTAGAATTCTCTTCACTCAGTGTACTCACAGCTTTTGTCTCCTCTACACCTCACAGACCGACATCCGGTGAAGGCACCAATGAACCCCTGCTACTAGTCCAATGGCAGTGTTCACTTTGTGTAACCCCCGACCCTTTTAACACAACTTCTGCTGCCATGTGGAGATGCTGTATTACAGCATTCTCCCTGTGTTCTCCATCTCAGTTCTTCCTCCTTGATGTCTTTCTCCTCAGTGTCGTTTATGGAGTCTTGGAAACTTCCTGACACCAAGTGTCAGAGTATCAGAGCTCAGTGTTCAGCATACTTCTATGCTACATTCCCCAGGCAATTTAATATAACTGAACTCCACATATTTGAACCCAAAAGGTATCTACAAGAACAACAGCATTCCCCATTGTGTAACATGCATCTAAACTTGACTATTGGCTTCTCAACTGTAACATTCTCTGAGATTATAGTGGTTGTTTCTCTTTCACTCCATGTCTCTTGCCTTTTTATTCTTAGTGAATGGCATGCACATTATTCCACATGCTTTGGCCAAAAATCCTTGGAATCACCCTTGATGCATTTCGTCAGCCAACATTTCATGGTCTTACTTCTGCTACTTCCTGAGCCTCTGTCAATGCTCAACCATTTAATCGAAACACACTCTAAACCAGTTGAGTGAATTTGGCTATGAGGATATTGTTCACAAACAGATCCTTTCTTGGGCTTGAGTTATTTAATACCACAAATACGTCATGGAATCAACAAGATGCGAGGTCTTTTCCCCAGCAGAACCTTACTAAGGATCATTGATGACTTCTTTCTTAACACCTTTGTGAAGTGACCAGAGCAGTGAGGTCCGCTCCTCATTTGCTCTGAGAGCTTGCTCCGGATTCTTGCTTATACTTCACCAGGGCAGGCTGTGGCTTCCCGGCTTAATATCCATGTACATAATGCTGCACAAAGTGCTGCTGAAGACTCACTTTAACCTTGATGTCTCCCAGGAACAGCAGGCAGCCATAACCTGACCCTTGCTTGGCCCCTTACCGAGCAGAATGCTGTGGCATGCATTAAATATTCAGCAACCTATTCCCAGTTTAAAACAAACGGAGGTGATCTTTTCAGATTGTCAGCAGCTCCACATAGCAGCTGAAGAATGACTTTCCTGCCTCATTAAACATTTAGGCTACTTCTTGGCTCACACAGGTGCCTATCATCGGGAAGGCAGAGTACAGTGAGCAGACTTCCTTCTTAGTGAAGGGAAATGTTTGTGTTCTAAAGTCAATCTCTGGCAAGGTGGCAGGAGCTCCAGAAGGTGGGTCACTCTAATCTCATGCGATTGCAGAAATACATGTTAGAGCGTATAGAATATGTCTGAGGGTAAACATGGCATTATGACCATTTCTTTCCATTTTTGATTATCATTATCTTTCATCTTGTTTTATACTTGATGAAAACCCAAGCAATTTCTAAGGGCTTAGTTGAAATCATTTGTAATCCTGAACAAGTAGTCATGGTTATCACTCAAAAGGCACCAAAATCACATGCTCTTGTCCTGTCTTGTTTGTTCCACCTAAACTACAGTATATTTATTAATTCAGTTAAAATAATTGTCTCAATGGCATATAGGATGTTAGTAATCAACTTCTGGGTTTTTGTTGTTGCTTTTTGTTTTGTTATGTTTATTTTGTTGCGGTTGCTGTTTTTGGTGAGGTCTAGCTTGAAACTCAATGTGTCAACCAGGCTGGCCTCATGGTATCTCCCAAGTGCCAGCATTAAGAGCATGAACCCATGCGTGCTGCAGCCTCAGTGTTTTAACATACACTCAAATACTTTGAGCTGACTCTGGTGGATATTCAAAGCACCTGGACTCGGCAGATAGCAGTTAAATAATAATGAAAACATCAGTTATCGGGTATTTGTGAAGTGCTTTGAAATTGTGCTCACAAGCTGTTTGTTTCCTTGTCTATTTTGAGACAAGGTTTCCTTGATTCCAGGGTCTCCCTTCTTTAGCCTCCTGAATGCTGGTGTTACAATGCATTCACAGGTTTAAATTTTTTTTACAAATAAGACTTTTTAAAAAATAAACAAGTGTATTTATTTATTTTACATCCCTGCTTCCTGCTTTCTCCTCCCAGCTCCTTTCCCCTTTACCCCTCTGTTCCTGCTCCACTCTCCTTCATTCCTGCTTAGGAAAGGACAGGTCTTCCATGAATATCAACATATCAAGCTGCAGAAAGAGTAAGCACCTGCCCATGCATCAAGGCTGGGCAACCCACCCCACATGAAGGCTCCAAAAGCCTGCAAAAGAGTGGGAGACAGGGTCCCCACTGCCAAAAGTCCCACAAGAGGACAAAGCCACATAACTTTATCACGATCAAAATTATTAATTTTAAGAACCAGAGGGATGGCTAAATGGTTAAGAGCAATTACAGAAGAGCCAGGTTCAATTTCCAGCACCAACATGGTGGCTCACAATCATCTGCAATTTCAATTCCAGAGGATCCAACACCCAGACTGACCATAGCAGACCCTACTGTATGGTGTGATATGCAGGCATACATCTAGGCAAACACTCATATGCAAATAAATAAATAGATAACCATATACACATACATACAAATTTTAGGTCTAGGGAAATGGCTCCATCAACAAAGTGGTTGCCACATGAGTATAAGGTCCTGACTTTGATACCCAGAACCTACATAAAAGAGGGCCATGGTGCTGCAGGTTTCTAATTTCAGCTGGGATGCAGAGGTAGGCAGATGGCTGGAGTTTACTGGCTAGTCAGTTGTTGAGCTCCAGGTGGGTTAAAGACCCTGTTTCATAAAACAAGCTGAGGCCTGGTGAACTATCCCAGAGAGTGATGGTGCTTTGCCCCACCCCCCAAACACACATATGCAAGAGCATCATTGTCTTGTTCAACTTTAGCATCTCCAGCAGCTTCTCCAGAGCATCTGCCTTAAATGTTTCTTAATTCAGGATAAGCACTGTGTCCTTTTCTATGTCTCGCTTATTTCATTTAACAAGTGTTATCTCCAATGTGATCTGTGTTGCTACAAATCACAGGATTCCATGTTTTAATGTCTGGTTCATATTTCATTTTGTGCATGCACCACACTTCCTTCATCAGTGGTTGCTGGATGCTTTGGTTGTTTCCATGTCTTGTCTATTTGAACAGCGCTGCAATGAGCATTCGAGTGGGTGCAGAGGGCATGGGCGTGCACATGTCTCTTTGACATACTGATTTAATTTCTTTTACATATATGCCCACGAACAAATTTCCTGGATTATATGGCCATTTATTTTTACTTTTATGAAGAGAACCTAAATTGTTTTCCATAATGGCTTTACAGATTTCCTTTCCTGCTAATGTTCTGCTGATGGCACTTGCTATTTTTACTCTTTCTGATAATTCTTACTGGAGTGAGCTGTTTCCTTATTGTGACTTCAGTTTGCATTTCCTTAGCGATCATAGGCATTTAGAACTTTTTCCTGTCCCTTTTGGCTATTTTTGTGTCATCTTTGGATGAATGTCTTAATTATGGTCTGGTGTGTGTGTGTGTCTGTGTGTGTGTGTGATGTTTTTCTGTATATGCATATGATGTGTGTGAGTCGAGGTGTACTGTGTGAGGACACGTGTTGTAATGTATGTGTGGGAGTCAGAGGACACCCTTGAGTATGAGTCCCTGACTTCTACTTTGCTTGAGAAGTATTGTTTGTTGCTGCTGTTCACTGTCCAGGATGGCTTCAATACTTTTCATGTCTTGCTTGCATTTCTGATTTATCTCTTAGTCTTTTTCCTGTGCTTTGAAATGATAGTGACAACGTGATTAAAAAAAAAAAATAAGGAATATCCTTGCCATACTCTATCTATACATTAATGGTATTTTATTTACCCTCCCAGGGAGATCCATGACCCCTTAGTCCCTTTCTGTTGTAGAATATTATTTTAAGATATGTTACATTTGTTTATGCTGTGGAATATTTGTTTGATGTTGCAAAGATGTGTTGCATTACTTTATGTAGCATTTGTTTAACTTTGTGAAGCTGTGTTACTTTACCTGTCTAAAACACCTGACGGTTAATAAAGAGCTGAATAGCCAACAGCAAGGCAGGAGAAAGGATAGGCAGGGCTGGCAGGCAGAGAGAATAAATAGGAGGGGAAATATAGGAAGAGAAAGAATAAGACCAGAAGGAGAGAAGAACTACAGGAGTTAAGATACCCAGCTACCCAGCAGTAAAGAAAGGTATACAGAAATAGAGAAAGGTAAAAGCCCAGAGGCAAAAGATAGATGGGATAATTTAAGAAAATCTGGCAAGAAGCAAGCGAAGCTAAGGCCAGGCATTCTTAAGTAAGAATAATGCCCTGTGTGATTTACTTGGGAGCTGGGTGGTAGGCCCCCAAAGAGCAAAGAGTAAACAGTAAAAAACAACCAACATCTTCTTCTATATCTAGCCTCTGTAGGTCAACAGATAATAGCTTAGCAATCATTTATTTAATGGCTAATATCCACACATAAGCAAAACCATGTCATAATTATCTTTCTAGGACTGGGTTACTTCACCCAGAATAATACTTTTGTAGTTCAATTTATTTGCCTGAATTTTATGTCATTTTTAAACAGTTGAGTATCTCCAAAAGTATATGCTCAAAAGTGGTATAGCCAGGTCTTAAGGTAGATCAATTCTCATCTTTCTGAGGAACTGCTATACGGATTTCCATAGTGGCTCTACCACTATGCAATGGTGGAGTTTGCATTCCCACCAGCAATGGAGGAGTATTCCCCTTACTCCACACCCTTTGCCTACATGAATTGTTATTGGTTATCTTAGACATTCTGACAGGCATGAGATGGAATCTCAAAGTAGTTTTGACTTGCATTTTCCTGATAGCTAATGATGTTGAACACTTCCCTAAGTATTTCATGGAAGATGGGGATGGGGAAGGAATGCTTAGAGAAACAGCTAGAATTGAGGGCCATTTGAGGGATGATGTGAAAATCTAATGGAGTGGAAACTTCCTAAAATATGTAAAGACAATCCTAATTAAGTCTCCAAATAATGACAGAGACAGAATCCCAACTGGCCATCTCTTATCCCCAAACAGAGCAGTACTGGGTTGCATCCAATTTTCCCATTCTTTAGACTGTTGTTTTTGTCTTATTGTCTGTGTCCTTGGCTTTACAGAAGCTTCTCAGTTTCAGGAGGTCCCACTTAGTGATTGTTATTCTTAGTGTCTGTGCTACTGGTGTTATATTTAGGAAGTGTTCAACTGTGCCAATGCATTGGATGGTATTTCCCACTTTTTTTAATACTAGCATGTTGCTCTTGGTATCGACAAAGAAGGAGATGAACTAACCTGATACTATATGACTACCCAAGGCTTCCTTTTCGTGATGACAATTGTCAGGTTAGGGCAGCCCTGGTAGTATTAACCTTTTACAGCCAGACCTAGCAGATCAGCCTGCAATGGTCCCTGTATAATGTTCTCCTTGCCACATGGAACTTGGGAACAGTCACTTAAACCAGCACCCTTGATGTCACCCAGGACAAGGGTTGAACAGCCTGCCTTCATGAGGTCAGGCAAGAGCAAGGTCAGTAGCCAAGCTGGCCACACTTAAAGCACAAACCAAGAAGTCTAGGTCTGCTCGCCACAGGAGAAGGTGAAGGAGCTGGTCAGATGCTTTTGCCAGCAGGAGGTATCTTTTTTGGCATGTTTTCTCATCTCTCCTGTGATGCATCTTAAAAGCCAGCACTAAGACTTCTGCTTTAGTCAGATGTTTCTCTCAAGGTCTAAGTTTAGCTCTGATGTAGGGGTAGCTCTGGGTAAAAAAAAACGGTCATGAGAAGTTGCTTTTTCTCAGTACTCTCAGGATCTAAGTTAGTATACTGTGAGAGCACATTTGTGAGGCATTTAAAAACCTGATGAACTTTATCTGTGTGAGTTCTGGCCTGTTCCCAAACTTGCCTTTGATCTATAGCCCAATTTTTCTACCTGAGAAAGTTCTTACAGAGGAAACAGGGTATAAACTTTCACTATCCCATCTATGGTAGCCTCTTCCCACAGAAGGAGAACTGAACCAGGATCCTTAGGAGCATGAAAGCGAGTGACTGGTGAGGTAAATGTAGGCACCGGGTTTGAAGTTCCTGGAGGGGAAGACGTTGAGCATTGAGATTTGAAAGGTGAGAGTTCTAGAGAAGGATCTGGTTGCGTGGCTAGAAACAGATGGTGGAGGAACAGAAAGCCAGAAGAGAAGATTTAGAGTTGAGATATTAAAAGATATGGGGGAAACTCTTTCTAAGAACAGGAAGCTGAAAGAGAAGGTTTAGAGCCGAGAGCTGAGATATGGAAAGACATAGACATAGGAAAACTCTTTCCATCCACTCATACACTTGCAAAAGTTAGCTCCCATAAAATATCAGGGTCCAGTGAACCATTAGGTGGCTAATTTTGAGTAACCTAAGGGGTACTTAGACCATCTCTTTGTGGGGAAAAAAAGGATAAGCTTGGTGATGTCTAGGTAAGGCAAAAAGGGTAAGTGGCTTGTGAGTCTCAAGAACACATCATAGAGGTGAGAATGGAGATGCATTTCCTGCTGACTCATTCTCTGTTATTGAGGCCTAGAGAGGAGGGATTCTATCTCGGTAAAAACCCGCCCTGAGATATGTTTTAAATGGGGTTTATTTGGTGAAAATCGCTTACAAAACAGAGCCGGTTTTAAGAGAAGATGACAGGATGAGGTTGCAGCGCGCCGGAGCCTTTCTAAGGAAGATTCTTCATCTCCACGCTGTAGTCCGAACTCCCGGGCAGCTGGGGCGAACTGCGCACACGGTCGGGGAACTCTCAGGAGAGAATGACAACTTCCTGACCTGGTCCTCTCCCTCGAAGGTCTACTTTCGGAATCCTTTTCAGTTAACCACGCCCCACTCATCTCCAGTCCTATGACGCGATCGTTCACATATATAGTTCCTGATTTCCCGCTACAGGATTCCACTGCTAACTCTGGGTCATCACCAAGCAGAGTGGTCCCAGGGAACAACAATAACTACCACTGAGCATCTTGTCAGCTCTAGAGTGGGCATTGGGACAATGTCCAAAACCACACAAGCCACCATGAGAGTGGGCATGCAAACCATGCTAGCTATCCCTAGACACTTGTCAGCATCTGGAATAGGCATCAGGCAAAGCCCAAACCAATGCAAGCTACCCCTAAAAACTCTTCAGTTTTCAGGAGTGGACATCCAACCCAATGCTAGATATTACAAGAACTCATCAACACCTACAGTGGGCATCTAATGTACTATAGGAACTCATCAGCACCCATGATAGGCATCCAGGGCAGGACTCTGTGAGCAAAGTTCAAGGACAGGATCCAAGGATCTAGTCTGGGCTTCAATAGCAAGGAGGGCCAGAAATGAGTGTCAGGAGAGAAGGAACAGCTGTGGCTAGTGAAAATTGTGACTGGGGGTGGTCCTCCATGAAACTAGAGTCTTATCAGAAAGCCAGGAGATCAACAGTCTTTTCCAGAGACAACAATTTAAGTTTACACTGACTGGAAAGGGAAAACTTATCAATCTAGGCTGATGGTGCTTGAAAATACCACAGCAATGGGTCAGATGGAAGGTAGCCTGGTAAGGAGCTCCAGATCAGGAGCTATGCGCACCCAAGGCCAGGAGAGAGACTATCTAAGTCACAGCATCAAAATGTTGGTTCTACACGTGAGATTGAACACACACACACACACACACACACACACACACACACACACTACCAGGGCAAGCAAGAGTTTATTCTAGAGAGTTGCCAGGCAAGTACAGGGACAGAGAAGCAGAAAAAAAGAGAGAAGAGACAGGTGTTCACATGACAACTCCTTTTAAGAGAACAGGTGAGCAAAGAATTTATGTAGCTACACCTAGGGGCATGCCCTCTGTGTGGCATGTTCTGCCAGTGCCATGTTGGCTTTACCATGGAGTCGCTACACGCCAGGGATTGTTATCTCACCCAGTTCGAAGTTGGTATGCCAGGAATCATTACAGTAACAATGCATGTTCACCATAAATAGTCTGAACCTTCATATCAGGAAATGATCCTTCACCAAGGAATTGGTCTTGAGAAATGCAAAAGCCCCTACCTTTTCCTTGAAGCTTTATAACCCTAACTTCTTCCCTAAGCTAATTTCTCTATTGTAGTTGTTGGCTGTGGTCCAATACAGCCGCTGTTAGCTGCATCCAATCATTAGGAGTTATTCTATTTTTTGTTGACCATGCATTTAGAATCTGTTTTACATATGTGAAGTAGATTCCATGAAGTAATATGCCTTCCTTGATATCATTTATATCTCTCATATGGATTGGCTCATAATTATAATTCACGAATTTTGGGAGCTTCCCATACACGTTCTTTGTCTGAATTGTAACTGGAAACAATACTAGTGGAAAAGGTGGATCCCTTTCATGTTCACTACCTTAGGCAGAATACCTTCATTACCATAATAGTAGGTTGTTCTGGGTAGATAGTGTTTTAATATTCTTCTCCAGTATTGCAACACGGTCTTCCCATTCCTGAAGCTTGGAAACCATCATTTTTTTCTAGGGTCTGATTTTCTTGAATAGCCAGTCTTTCTAGTGACCTCATAGAATCAACAATTTTCTTATTCTAACCATTACTTTCTTATTTTCATTATTAACATAAAGTCTGCACTTCTCTTGTACATTCTTAGTATTTATGTTTGAGGAGGATGTTCCATCTGAAAGTTTGTCTTAAACAATTTCCAAAAAAATTAACTTTGCTTGCCAATTTACTGGTTTTAATTTCTTTATCACACACTTTAGACAGCAATGGCTCATTTCTAGAGTTTAAAGTGCTCATTCCTAGATTTAAATCTCCCACTATGTTAATTATTATCTCATATTTAGAATGAGTGTCAGGCCATTTTTTTTAAATATAAAATATAGAATCAAGCCAAAAAGTAACAGGACTGAGGGATTGAAGCCATCTAAAATAAATTTCCACAGTAAATTCTCAATCATATCAGTAAAATAAAAATGTTGTGAAGTCTTGAGAAGTGGAATTGTAAGCCATTGGGGAAGAAATACTAAATATTCAGTTACCTCAAACAAGATGTAATGGTAATGTTTGGCCAGCAGGTGTTGTAGTCACATTTAATATCTTACTTTCCACAGTACAGCAGAGTAGGCAGGGCCAGGAGGCTTCCTGCAACACTGCTGCATTGCCCAGCAGACAAACCAAACCAAATAACTGATACAAGAGGCAATTTCTCACAAAATCAGAAGGATAGGACAGAATCTGTGTTAAACAGTTTAATAATAATTCCCCAGTCCCAGCATACTTACAGCTTCAGTACAGCATGGCTCCTGCAGCCTTAGACGAGCAGTGTGGCCAGCTGGCCGGGGAAGTGGTGAAGAAAGCACCTTTTCTTTTCTTTTTTTTTTTTTTTTTAAACTTTATTTATTTACTTATTTATTTGCCTTGGTGTTTGCCTGGAACTGGAACTACAGACAGTTGTTAGCTGCCATGTGGGTGCTGGGAATCGAACCCGGGTCCTCTGGAAGAGCAGACGGTGCTCTTAACCGCTGAGCCATCCCTCCAGCCCCGAAAGCACCTTTTCAAATGGCCTACCACCTTTTAGATGGAGCTGAAAGTACAGGCTTGTCAGTCCGGAAACACAGGGTTCCGGTCACTGGCTTGTGATCCAGATAGAATGGAGAATAAACCCACATGTTCGTCAGATATTGTGGAAATTTTACTAGCAAGGTATATTAAGGGATTGTATAAACACTCACTGATACAAACTGAACCTTAAGAAAATTCTTGGAGAGTGGAACATCCCACGATGATTCAATCCGCTCCCTGAGAACCCAGGAACAAACAGGAAATAGGTTGGTGTCTCAACCTCTCAGTGGGGTCTGACAATGCCCCATTCAGGCTACTCCAAAGACATGCCACCAAGCTTTGCCAACTAACACCTGAATTCCACTACATCTACCTTCTGTGCTCTACAGATTATAGCTTGGTTATCATTGATATGACAGCTAATATTCACATATAAGTGAATACATACCACATGTCTTTTCCTGGGTCTAGATTACCTCATTTCAGATGACATTTTTTAGCTCAATTCATTGCAAACCTGCAAATTTCACGATTTTATTTTTTAATGGCTGAGTAATACAGCATTGTGTAGATGTACCATATTTCATTTATCCATTCTTCTGTTGAGGTACATTTAAGTTTTATTCCAGTTTTTGGCTATTATTAATAGAGCACCAATGAGCATGGTTGACAAGTGTCTGTGTGGTAGGAGATAGCACCCTTTGAGTTTATGGGCCAACATGGAATAGCTAGATTGTGAATTAGATTGACTGGTAGGGAACTGCCACACGGATTTTCACAGTGGCTATACAAGTTTGCACTTCCCTCACTCTACCAGTAAGCTCTCTTGCCAGTAAGAACTGCCTCTTTTGTTATTAATTTTAGCCATTCTCATGGATAGAAGATAAAGTCCAAAGTAGTTTTAATTTGCACTTCCCTAATGGATAACAACGTTGAACACTTTAAGCTTGTCTTAATCATTTGAGACCCGTCTATTAAAAATTCTGTTTAGGTCTGTACACCATGTTTTAAATAAGTGATCTATTTTATTTATTTCTAGTTGGTTTTTAGTTCCTTATATATTTTGGTTATTGACCCTCTATAGGATGTGGAGTTGATAAAAAATCTTTCCTATTCTATAGACTGCCACATTGTCCAAATGATGGTGTTCTTTGCCGTGTAGAAGGTCCTCAGTTTCATGAAGTCCCATTTATTCTTGATCTTAATGCTTGTGTTACTGGTGTTCTGTTCAGAAAGTTTTCCTGTGTCATTGAATTTAAGGCTATTCTCTACTCTCCTATAAGGTTTAGTGCATCTAGTTTTATGTTGAGGCTTTTTAAAAAATCTATTTGGAGTTGAGTTTTGTTCAGAGTGATAAGTATATACCTATTTTTAGTTTTCTACATACAGACCTTCAGTTTGACATGCACCATTTGTTAAAGATTGCTTTCGCCTCTGGTTCTGCTCTGCTCAGCTTTTCAACATGGCAGAAGTACCAGAGTCACACTTGCTTCCCAATTCTGGGAAGCAGTATTAAATATTATAAAGCTATATTTTTAAGCCCACAGCTGTGTTTCTAAACTCAAAAGCAGCAGCTGGGCGAAGCCTCTCTGTACCATAGCCCTTGAGAAAAACTGTGTAAATTGGCCATGCTGATCAGCTTATGGCAGCTGGCACCAGCTGCATCTCCCAGACTGCTGCCAGAAGACATGGCTCTGATACTAGGAAGCCTAGTGTGGCTCCTTTTCTGTGCATTTAGAATATTTTTAAAGCTTTCTCAGGTCTGTCTGGATCGCTATGCCATGTTGTGATGTCATTTTTAGTAAGAAGTTTCTGACTGGCTTAGCCATGTAATACAGACCTGCAGTTCCATTAATCACACAGTCTTATATTAATTACAAGCTGTTTGGCTTATGCCTTAGGTTCATTATCAGATAGCTCTTACATCTTAACTCAACCTATTTCTATTAATCTGTGGCTCTACCTGTGTTCTATTACATCTTGCTCTCTTGGGTGGCAGCTCATCTCTATGTGACTCTGCCCTCCTGCTTCATCTATGCTTGGATTTTATGCCTGCCTATAAATTGTTTTACCATAAGTCAAAACAATTCCTTTATTATCCAATGGTAACTCACAGCATACAGAAAGACACCCCACATCAATATATAAATCAAATATCTACTAGTAATAAGTCACCAAAAATTTAGCTAAAAAATTATTTGGCATACGTATGATTTTCGTCACTTATTGAAGCAAATTTATATACTAATGGAATGGATGTGTTTATTTTTGTACAATTAGATCTTGCCAGGATATTTGATAATGCAGGATGTACAGTGCCTTCAACCTTTTTCAGATTTCACAGATACTTTGATTTTTAATTGACGCTGCTTCATACATAGTACAAAAATAGCAGAAATATGTAAACTTCATAATTATTGGGAATTCTGTTCTAATTGCAAATAAAAAAAATAATTGGATGGTTTATAAAATTCAAGTCAAATATCAATTTTAAAAATCAAACATTTTGGGACTGGAGCACTGACTGCTCTCCCAGAGGACCGGGGTTCGATTCCCAGCATCCACATGGCAGTTCACAATGTCTGTACTTCTAGTTCTAGGCAAATACCAAGGCAAATAAATAAATAAAAACATTAAAAAAACAAACATTTATCATAATGTAGTACAAAAACATACTAATTTCATGTTTACATGCTAAGAATGATGGGAAAATATTAACTGTCTTTGTTTTCCACCTTAGACCACTGTGTTTCTGTAAACATGGAAAATTTTGTATGAAGAGAAAACACACACTGCAACTCAAAACACATGAAACTCTGAAATCTGAGTCAAGGAGTCTCGGGCAATGTTCTTTGCTGTGACATGGAGTGATAGCATGTGCTGTGTTAAGTGCACACACGTGGTAAGAACCAAAGCTTTAGTGAAGTCGCAACACACAGCACAGCAAGCACTTGCCAGAAACATCTCAGAATCATTCCATGTTTGACTTTTTGGTCATTGTGCATTTAGAAGGCTTTCCTTGTTGCTCATTTTTGTTATATGCACTTATATAAGCTATGACCCACTGTTTAAGGTGCCGGATTTTTCAGATCCAGAGGAGGAGAAGACAATTCAAGGGAAGACTTGTAGAAGGCAGGAAGAGAGTTGTGCGGCAATCAGTTGACAGGCAACATTTTTAAATGAATTGATATTTTGCAATTTTATTACACATTTATTACACATTTCAATAAAAGCTAAGAAAACCTATTAAAAGGTGACAGATCATGGCTGTCGTTTAATGTAAAAGAAACATTAAAGAAAAGATTTGTCAGTGTTACTCATTTCCCAGATCAAGCAGTGTGGTAATAGTTTCTTCCCACTTGGAGAAAGAAGAAAGTCAGTCCAGATCTTAAACTTCAAAGCCATACCAGGCCCACTATGGTGAACCCACAGCATAACAGAAAAACATACATCCAATGGACTCGGCTGGGAGAGCTTGGGCTAGCTGGGTGGATGATTGACTCCTCTAATCTCAGATGGCAGAATGAAGGCAAGGCTCTGTTCAGTGGGGAGCAGAACACAAAAGCTACCATGGGACTTTGCACTGGAGCTCAGCACTGGGCATTCTGTGTTGAGATTAGGTTATGAGGCAGAATTCAAACACCAGTGCACCTGTCCCAGAACTCACAGATGGACCTGACTTGGTATCAGACAGGCATGTGCCATGGGACGAACTTTAATTTTGATCTCCATCATTATCACTATTGGACTGGGCTTAGGGTGCCCACCATGCAGACTATATAAGTTCTTGCACCTTTGAAACTAGAATGCTACTCACTCGGCCTAGGTAACAAAGGGAATGTTTTCACCAATGCTATCTTAATCTTAGACAGCAGAACATAAAATTAGACTCTAATTGATAGGAAAAGGATAGGGTTTAGAATGGGAATTTGCCTTGGATCTCAGTGCTATCATAGAAAAACTAATCACAGATAGATCCTAACAGTAATCATGTCCAAGATAGTTCACAAATGAATCCCCAGGTACAACCCAGATACTAACGACATGGCTCTTTTAATCTGGCCAACATTATCTGTGGCTGCTTGTAGTGGACTTGGGCAAAAATTCACCTCAATAATAGGCACTCTATAGCAATGTGGACATTGGTCCTTTCCAGTGCTGTGTTCCTCTAATTAGGCTGTGGGCTCAGTGTGACAAATCTTATAGGATAGGTGGACAAGAGGGTAGAAATAGAAAGATGTGGTTGGTTGCTCCATAGTGATTGTATCTGGAGCTGAGCTAGACAGAAAAATCATAGTTTCTTATTATAGGTCTGTGACTGGTAAAATACCTGAAAGTCTGCTCCAGGTCAGGGAAAGGCTGAGGGGACAGATTTCCCATTTTAGTACATTTCTGACTCATGTTGTACAAACAAACCCAGGCTTGAATCACCCTCTACTGCTAAAAGAACACACCAAGCTTTAATTCACTGCAAAACGAGATACAGGTATTCATTTAGTTGACATAAGAGCAATGGCTTTAGGCTGAGAGAAAATAATTTGAAGAATTTCAACAAAGACCAACACAAGGATGGGTTAAGAAGAAAATATCTCTCCTTGCCTGCCTTCTTGTGCCCCTGTACAAATCTATTTATAGTGGGGAGCCCCAACTCCCCAGTTCAATAAAATGATTCCTAATAACATACTGGTATACCCATAGATCAGTCGTATCTCGCTCAACCCACATAAAAGAAGCTTCTCCTTGCACTAGGTGAGAATTAACACAGATACCAGCAATTGCACAATTTGATGAGAGTTAGAGACTTCTGAGTACTCAGTCCTAAATGGAATGTCCTCATCAAACTTCTTCCCTCAGGGAGCTAACAAAAGAGGAGGAAGAATAAAAGGTGATAGGTAACTCCAAAGAAGCAGTCTTCTAGACACACAGGACTGATATCATATGAACTCATAGAGCCTCTGATGGTATTCACAAGACCTGCACAAATTCAAGCCATATAGGGTCCCTGCATTGAGACTCTCTCAGCAAATGAAAACTAGGTTTTCCCAATGGAGTCTCACTGGGTATATCACCTGCACTCCAGGCCAAGCCCCTACCTAGGAGTAGTTGCCGAACGTAAAATGAGCTCAGTGGTGTTTTATGGACCTTTTGTTTCACTTTGCTTTGTTTCAGTACTATTTTCTCTTTAGGTATAATTTTATCTCAGAATGCCTTTAATGAAAGGCTAAAGATTAATGAGCACTCTTTTTTTCTTAATGGGCTTTTGCTTGCTTGTTTTGTGTGTGAGGGGGTTGTTTTGTTTTGGGGAGGTTGTTTTGAGAGAACATAAGCTTGGGTGAGTAAAGATGTGGGGAAAATCTGGGAGGCATTGAGGGAGGAAAATCATAATCAAAATATCGTGTAAGAAGAATTTTAAATAAATAATATAATTCTCAGGTAAATGGATGGTGCTGGAAACAATTATTCTGAGCAAAGTAACCCAGACCCGGAAAGGCAAACATTACATGTTTACTTTTCATCTGTGGGTGTTAGCTTTGAATATTCAAATATGTGTGTTTCAGTTTGGATACTCATAGGATAAAGAAATGAAAGGTTCAGAGTGGCAAGATAAAAATGTACTGGAATAAAAGGTTCAAAATAACCTTGGATAACCTTGGAAACCATGACAGTAAAAGGGAACCATGTGGGAAGAGCACTAAGGAGGTCACAGCAGGGCACATGTGATTGGAAGAGGGAGGGAGGTCAAATGGGTGGGAAGTCAACACAGATTGGATGGGAGGGATGGTAAGTAATACTAAGGAGACTAGTAAGGCCATGATTCCTACAGTTATATGTAATTATATGTATACCTAAAATTACATCTAATACATATAAGTCTATGTACACACACACATAAAGAAATTGATCAACTTGGCTTGATGGTGCTCCTCCAAAGCCTTAAACATCTAACAAAAATCCTAGTACTAGGCGTTAGATAGTTTCTTGTGAGTTGTTGGCCAGGAGACTCTCAGAGTTTTTCAAAACAATATAGGTTCTTGCTGTTGCCCTCAGTTGCCTCCCACAAGTTGATGGTAAGCCCCTCTTGTAAAGACATTATTCATCCCCACCCCATCCCCTGGCATCTCCAGTGGCAACCTGAGACCCACAGATCCTGAGCACCCATTGGACCAAGAGGTGAGTGACGTTCCACCCAGTCTAGGCAGAGAGCTTATTCTCTAGAATCAAGGCCCTAGGACAGAGCCCTTGGGCTCCCCCCCCACTCATCTTGCTCCTAATCTAGACCATCAGGGAAAACCCTTGCAGGCCATAAGCCCCAGTAGAATCCAGTTTCTGGAGTATTGCTTAGCAGTAAAAAATAAAATTAAATTAAATTTGCAGGCAAACGTATGAATCTAGAGAGTATCATCTTGAGTGAGGTAACAGACCCAGAAGGATTGACATGGTATATGCTCACTCATAAGTGGATTTTAGATGTATAGCAAAGGATAATCAGGCCACAATACACGCGTATGCATACACACACACACACACACACACACACACACACACACACATTGTACAGCACCTAAGTAACAGGAGAAAGTTAAGAGAGACATCCATAGATCCCCCCCTCCCAGGAAGGGAAAATAGAGATCTCCTAAGAAAACTGTGATCATACAGGGGGGAGGGGGTAAGAAGAAAGGGGAGGTGAGAAGAAAACATGAGAGAATGGCATGGATGGAGGGGGAGCAACAGAGAGGGAGAGCAAAGAAGTAAATATCCAAATAAAGGGAGCCATTGTGGGATGAGAGAAAAACCTGGTGCTAGGGAACACCCTAGAACCCACAGGATGAATCCAGCTAGGACTCCAAGCAATAGTGGAGAAGGTACCTAAACTGGCCTTTCCTTATTATCATATGAATGAGCACCCTAATTGACATTATAGAACCTTCATCTAGCAGGTGATGGAAACAGATGCAGAGATCCATAGCTAAACTCCTGGTCAAGCTAATGGTCCAGCTGGAGAGAGGGAGGAGAGATTGCTTTAGCAGAGGGATCAGGGTCATAATGAGGAGACCTGTGAAGTAGGCTGTCCTGTGCTGTTGGGAGCTCACAGACTCTGAAATGGCAGCTGATGAACCTTCATGGAGTGGATCTGGACCATCTGAACGTAGATGACAGTGGAAACGTGTGGCAGTTTGTGGAGCCTCTTGCAGTTGAACCAGAGTCTATCCTGGGTGTATGAACTTGTTTCTCAGAGCCCATGCCTAGAGGGGGAACACCCTTCTCAACCTTGATACTTGGGGGAAGGATTTGGTCCTACCTCAACTGGATATGCTAGACCAAATTGACTCACCTTGGGGTTCCTTGACTTTTCTGGGAAGTGAACAGGGAGTGGAATTGGGAGGTGGGGGAGGCTGAGTGAGGACTGCGAAAGGGGGCAGAAGGGGGAGCAGTGGTAGATATGGGAGAATTTTTTTTAATTATAAAAGTCTTACATCATCAGGCTTCTGCTCATCACCGTTATACCTACTCTGTGAAGCTTGTAGAATGAACGCACACAAACAGACACCAAGGAACTGCTCAGGGTCAGTCTGACCAGTTTTGCTTTTCTTTCTTCTTTCTATTCCAGTCCAAATTCACTTTCTTATTTTGAAGGAGAGAAGTGCCTTACTATGTAGCTCCAGCTGGCCAAACTCACCACTCCCCTTCCTGAAAGTTAGAGTCACAGATATGGACCACTGTTCCCGGCTTACATTTGTGTTTTGTCTTCCCATTTTTGTGTTATCTATGTTTTTCCATTCTAATCGGAGTGTGGCAGTATTTTACCATTGACCCAGTTTCCTCTATGCATTCATGTTCAATGAAATCTCCTTTTTTTAACCTTTTATGATTTTTTTTTACTTTGCTTTGTTGACACTTGATTCAAATTCTCTGAGTAATCTGGTCCTCAGAACACTAACTTCTCCACTTGCATAGAAATACATAATATCCAGAATTAGCATCCCTTTCCCTGAAGGCCTGCCTGAACCTTGCATTTCTGCCTCCTGACTCCCTGCAGGCCTGGACAGCCTTGCATTTCTGCCCCTGAATTTTTCTAGCTGTTTGGCCGAACAATATTTTCTTAAGAGCATGATTTCTGCTGTCAGATTACAGGAGGATGAAGTAAACACACGGGGATTCTTTGGCTGTAACCCAGGCCTAGAGCTGTGCTCATTGTCCCATAGAGCCTTGCCAGCTCACAACACATGATATGAAATAAGAGGCCTGTGAGTGTTTACTTAAAGGCATCTATTTTAATTTCCAACATCCTTAGCAACATTTTTTCTGATGAAGATTTGGGTTGCTTTTCCTCCAGCACACGATTTCTCCTGATAAGTTTGTTAACAGCCTCCCAAAGGGTCTTTCTCAGTTCCTGGCTCCCTTGCCTCCTTTTCCCAGCCCAGCATCACCAAATGCACCCATTTCTGACATCAGTGTTCAGTACCAGGAGCATCCCATGTTTAATACTACTTCAGTGTGCTTGTCCTGATAACTATTATCTATTCTCCTTGTCCCATTTCACTGTTCCTCTTCTAGTTGAACCATTCTCAGCCAGATGAAAATTGTGGCAATAGAAAGCATGTTCTGAAGTTCCTTGCTACAGCAGCAACCTTATCTCACACTTACCTCGTTTCCAGAGCATGTGCTCCTTCCTCATAATCAGTGCTTTAGAATACCATGTAAGTGCAGCAGATTGTTATGCTAGCTCCCAGCTCCATCTGGCTTCTAGCATGGATTGGCACAAAGCATGCCTTTTCATTTGAGAGCCTGGCCAACATTTCATTCCCCTTGACTTGGTCAGGGACTACTGGATTTAAACGATGATGCTTTGATCCAAGGTAGCTTTAGCAGTAATCTCTAGGAGAACTTGGTTTCATGGCATCTCCTTCTACATGGGATATAAAAAGAGGCAGGACATTTCCCAGAACATGACTTAATAACATTGGTATGACATCACATGTGAGAGAGCCACTTGTGAGTTCACTGATAGCATTTACATCACATATTTCTGATTACATACAGCTAACTATGTATTATCTCCTTGTGTGTGCCTCACAGGACTGTGCTCCTGTGAGCTGGAAGGTAAAGGAACTGAATAAGATATCTGAATAATTTCACAAAATCGTCTAACAGTGGTAGAGAGTTAGAACATCTTAGGAATGTTCTGTCAGGCTCACATCTTAGCAATGACTGTCAAGCTAACAGGAGCTTTTGCAGCTCTGACGAGCTTGGAAACCAGTTCTGAACACTCTTACACCGAGGAGTGTGCAGCATTTTCAAATAGTACTGGAAAAATAAGGACTTGATTTTTTGGAAAAAAAAAATAACAAAAGTGGTCAACCTTCTGCCAGATTAACCAAAAGGAAGACAGGCTCCAGCCCCCATTATCTGGGTAACTGCTACCCTATTCTGTTCCCCTTCCCTTCCTGGTCGCCATTTCTCAGCACCTAACTCAGGCAGAGACCCCCTGCTCAACCAGAGGCCATGCAGGCCACTAGGTACCCCTCTCACTCAGTACCCCCAAGCTATGTCCAATCTCCCCACTCCTCCTGTATCTCAACCCCAAACTCAGGCAGAGATACCTGACTCACAAGAGGCCATCTTGGCCATTAGAAGTCCAGCTCCCAACTCCAGCACAGACCCTCTGCTCAAGCACAGGCCACCAGACAGAAACTAAGGAACAAAACACTCATCCAACAAGAACCAACTCATAAATCAGCACACAGACCTAACAAACTCCCTTAAGTGCCAGCCTTAAACTCCTCTCTGAGTTCAAAGGAGATTCTATAATCACCGAAGGAAAACTATACCTGAGGGTATAGTCCATGTCTCTTTATAGTTCTAAGTGAGCTCTCTGTTGTTCTTTCTTTGTTCAACCTGAATTCCCAAAGTTTCCAGTTATTTATACACATACAGTCAGCAATTCTCTGGCCAAATCAAGGCCACAAGACTTGAATTTTTTCAGAATCATGAAAGGCCAATAAGAGTTACACCAGGCAGTGGCTGTCAGACTTTATGACTCAAGGAGGTAGTGACTTGTAAAAGCCTCAGTGAACTCTTAAAGGAACAGGGTCAAATGAGAAGAAGACCTTAACTCAACAGGGAAATCTAAGAATGGCAAAAGGAAATCTGTGAGTAATTCTACATTCTTAAGTGTGGATAGATAGCAAGCTAATCAATAAACCAAGGTGAAAGTAAGCACAAAGTGTCAAGGCAAGAGACATTTACCATGGCAACGCAAGACTCCAAGGTTATAAAAATAAGCCTGGCCACACAGGAGCAGGGCATAGTGTCCAGTGACAAACCCTGAGACACAGGTCTATTGTCTGCAGACTCATATCTACATTTTATAAAAATGTATGGGGAGGGGCTGGAGAGATGGCTCAGCGGTTAAGAGCACCGTCTGCTCTTTCAGAGGACCCGGGTTCGATTCCCAGCATCCACATGGCAGCTAACAACTGTCTGTAGTTCCAGTTCCAGGCAAACACCAAAGCAAATAAATAAAGTTTAAAAAAAGAACTGGCATGTTTTTCTTAGGGTGCATTGTGTTAGTCATCTTGGTAGACACCCGTGACTCTGACCTTGTGCATAACTGTAAAGCTTTAAACTTATAATCTATTTACAAAGGCCTTTTTTATAAAATATAATTTATTTTGAACTTACTCTATAGTAAAAATGAGCTAAATGTGTGCAGTTAATATCAATCTGAGTAAAAGGAACAAAGCAGGTTATGTCTACAGTTCACATGGGACAATAGATCTGGCTATGAAGCATCTCCTAGAATGTTTTCTGTGTATCAATATTATACAACTAATGAGAAGTCTTCTATCCTGACCATCCACAGATATATGTATGCCTATAAGATTGAGATGTGATCATAAGATTACATATATACATTTTATAAAAATGTATGGGGAGATATCATGGCTATTATTGCACAAGAAGTCAGAGATGGAAGCAGCAGTGTTCAGAGTCAGTAGCCTGCAAGCCTAGCCTGACAAGGTACCCCATCTGAGAACCATTTCCATGGCGAGTTGACATTTGAATTATAAATTGTTGTAAACTGTATTTGCATCATGGCCTACAATGGGGCTTCTGTGACTTCTGACGTAGACCTATAATTACTCCAAACACAGATGCTAGATGCCAGCATAAGAACATGATCAACAGCTGAGCGTGGTGTCACTTGCCTTTAATCCCAGGACAAAGAAGGCAGATGCAGTGGATCTCTGTGAGTTTGAGGCCAGTGTGGTCTACAAAGCAAGTTCCAGGACAGCCAGGGCTATACAGAGAAACCATGCCTAAACCAAAACAAAAAAGAACACAAACAGCAAAAGCCATAGCAATATGTACCATCAGAGATCAGCTATCCTACCTTAAATATTCCAACACAGCTGAAGCCCAAGAAAATGACTTTAAAACCAACTTTATAAAAATGATAGAGGTCCTTAAAAAGAAAATTAATAAATTCCTTAAAGAAATCCAGAAAAACCCAAACAACAGGCAAGAAGAAACAAACAAGTAAAACTGTTCAAGACCCAAAAAAATGGGAATAGAAATCACAAAGAAAACCCAAACCAAAAGAATTCTGGAAATAAAACATTTGAATGATAGAACAGGAACTACAGATGCAAGCATCACCAACAGAATGCAAAATAAGGAAGAGAGAATTTTAAGCATTGAAAATACAATTAAAAAAATTAGATAAATAAGTCAAAGAAAATGTTAAATTAAAAAAAATTTGACACAAAATGTCCAGGAAATCTGGAACACTATGAAAAGACCAAACCTAAAAATAATAAGAATAGAAGAAGAATACCAGCTCAAAGGCCCAGAAAATACTTTCAGCAAAATCAAAGGGAAAAGAAATCCTAACCTAAAGAAAGATATGCTTATAAAGGTACAAGAAGTTTACAGAACACTAAATAGATTTGACCAGAAAAGAAAGTCCCCTTGCTACATAATAATTAAAACAGTAAACATACAGAAAAAGAAAGAGTATTAAAATCTGCAAGATACAAAGAAAAAGTAACATATAAACATAGACCTATTAGAATTACATTCAACTTCTTAATGTAGACTCTAAAAGACACAGATGCTGGCCAAAGCTACTATACACAGGAAAACTTTCAAGCATCATAGATGGAGAAAACAAAATATTTCATGATAAAGTCAAACTTAAACAATATCTGTCCACAAATCCAACTTTACAGAAGGTACCAGAAGGAAAATTCTAACCCAAGGAGGTTAACTACACCCATGAAAACACAGAGAATAATCTTACACTGGCAAAACCAAAGGAGGAACACACACACACAAACCACAACCACCACCAACAACAACAAACTATCAGGAATTAACAATCTTTGGTCAATAATATCTCTCAGTATCAGTGGACTCAATTCTCCAATAAAAAGACAGACTGAGTTAATGCAAAAACAGGATCCATTCTGCTACATACAAGAAGCACACCTTAACATCAAAATAGACATTATCTAAGAGTAAAGGGTTGGAAAAAGATTTTTCAAGCAAATAGACCTAAGAAATAAGCTGGTATAGCCATTTAATACCCAACAAAATATACTTCAATCAAAATTAATCAAGAGAGACTAGGAAGGATATCTAGTACTCATTAAAGGAAAGATCCACCAAGATGATCTTTCAGTTCTTAACACCTGTGCCCCAAACTCAAGGGCACACATATATTTGTAAAGAAAACACTATTATAGCTTAAATCACATATTGAACTCCATACATTTATAGCTGGAGACTTCAATACTGCTCACTCTTACCAACTGACATGTCATCCAGACAAAAACTAAACAGAAAAATACTGGAGCTAACAGATGTTATGAACCAAATAGACCTAACAGATATCTTCAGAACATTTCACCCAAACACAAAACAATGTACCTGAGAAAATGCCTTACAGTTGAGTCTTATTGAGGTCTTGATGCTGTAAAAACACCTGCTGGTGGTGTCTATCTATCATTCTTAGTCAGCTCTTGGACAGCTTTTAGTCAGTTGGGAGCCCAGGGGGCTGTGTCTCCAAAAATTGCTAGGGCTACTCTTATTTGGCTCTTAGTTGGCTGTAAGCCAAGGAGCTGTGTGTCTCCCAATGTTGCAGGAGTTGCTCTTAGTCAGCTGTGTATTGGGAGATTTCAAATGGTCCAGTTAGAGTGTGATGATACAGATTACTGTTTGGATGGGGTTTGGCCAGTAGTATATTCCTCCAACTATGTTTTGATGGAAATTGGCCTTGGAGGTGCTTTCCCAGCTTTCTTTGATTTAGGGAAGAGCTGGGGGGTGTCCCAGCGCTGTGGTTCAGAGAGTTGTAAAGTCTGTGCTTGGCTTGATAGACTGGGTACCGCTCACCTCTTAGTCAGCTGTGTATCAAGAGGTCAGTCCTCTGCATTTAAGTTATATAGCTTGGTCCTACATGTGCAACTCCTAACAGTGGCAATGAGGGTATCTCTGACTCTTTCTCCTGCTCTTGGAACTCTTTCTTCCTACTGAGTTGCCTTATCCAGCCTTGATGTAATGGGGCCCCAGGCATAACTGACTGAATGATGGAAGTACCATGCAGCTGTAAAACTCAGCACACAGACGGCACCAGCTGGCAAAACTAAATCAAAGGCCTAATATATCTCAGTCCATAGTTCTGGTGAAGTCTCAAAATGAAATGACTTTGCTTTTTAGCTTCTGTAGTTTTATTTCTGGATAACTGTTCTTATTAACTGTAAGTATGTCAACCAAGGACATGGCTTTTGTGCTTCAAAGCTCACCTTCAGAAAGGCTCTGGGATACACTAGAATCCTGAACACCCAGTGTAGTCACCAGCCAACTAGTGAAGACTTTTTATTGGTTTAAACACACTTCCAAGCAGTCTTCTCTGGTGAATACCCTATATTGATATGAAGGTTTATACCTAATCTTACTGTATCTTGTAATGTCATATTGAGTGGATATCCCTGGGAGGCCTGTTCATTTCTGAAGAGAAATGGAGGATTTCTGGGGGAGTCAATAAGTATGTGGGTGGGTAGTGGAGAGGAGGGAGGGGAAACTGTGGTCAGGATGTAATATATAAGATAAGAATATGTAGCTTAAAGTTTCTGGCCCAGCCTAGCCCCAAGATCTGGACCTACTGTCCTGAGGGCACTTATAAAATAATTATTTAAAGGCTTATATTAATTATAAACTGTTTGGCTTATGGCTTGGGCTCGTTACCAACTAGCTGTTACTTAACCCATTTCTATTAATCTATATGTTGTCACATGGCTTGGTGGTTCATTACATCTTGCTCTTTCGATGACAGCCTGAAGTCTGGCTGATTTTGCCCTTCTTTATCTTTTCTTGGATTTTCCACATGCCTCAAAGCTGCTTTGCCATAGGCCAAAACAGCTTTTCTATTAACCTGTGGTATTCACAGTTTATTATACTCTCTGGGGGAGGAGCCATTTCCTAGTGGGCTTTCTCAGGAGTGGGGTCTGGGGGAGAGAGAGAGGTAGGGCAGAGGTGAGGCTTCCACCTAAACATCCCAGACTTCTTGGGTATATAGGATTTAGTTCAAGTCTGGCTCTTTCCTTCGGGCATGGGATGACATGGCTGAGAAGGTCAGGAGAGGTATGGGTGAAAAAGCATCCCAGGATCTTGGGGGATGGCAGGCCAAATCAGGGGATGATATGTTCAGGAGTACTTAAGCCGTCACATTTGCTGTTTCCCTGGAGGTGTGGAGTGTATCCATCCTATGAAGATGTCAATATGAGTTAGCTTTTTATGAGTGGGCATGTGAGTGAAATCAACCTGTCAGTACTCACCCAGGCGGTGTCTTCAGATGGTGCAGGGGCTGGCGGCTTGGCCTTTGCACAAGTATGGTAGGAGGAGTGGATTTGTAAAATATGATGGAAGATGAGTGGAGCCAAAGGGGGTTAGAAAATAATATTAGTTTCTACAGGGCTAGATTTCTTGATATAGTAGCAGAACTCCTTCCCAGGAACATGCAGGTATCTGTAAAACAACTGAAATAAATTTACAACTTGGTGCTATAGCAAAAAGCCTCTATGCAATCCTTAAACCTGGGTCTAGTAAAATATACAGAAACTTAAGAACTTCTGAAAGCTGTCTGTAGTCTCAAGAGTTGGTAGTATGTCAGGAAGATAGCTGTTAAACTGGAAAAATCTGTCAGTTCCCTAGTCATCAAACACCATCACATCTGAGAAGGATAAATTTAAGCAGAAGTGAGACAGCTTTCCAGCTACCTAGGTGGCAATCCCAGATTTTTCTGTGGTTCTTTGGGACAGAAGTCCCAAAGACTGTACTGGTCTTTAGCTGCTAAGCCCAGAAGATCTGACAGACTTTCCTGTGAGGTAGAAATTTGAGGAGAATGCCTGATCATGTCATGAAAAATCTGGGCAATCAGTTTCTCAGTGTCTTGCTAGTTCATAGTCTAGATAGGGTCTCGGCAGCAATTAAGGTGCAAAGCAGTCATCTGATCCTCGGCTGACTTTGCTACATTTATAGCAAGCTCCAGGTGAGAATTGCTCCATGCTCCTTGGAGGAAATACAGGATGCTCAATCATTGAGAAGGTTTTTTATTAAAATGTCCTATTCTCAGATCTATGAAGCATTTGAGGGATTGAGAATCTGTTAAGTATTTGTAAACTAGACAAATGTTTTTTAGGCTATAAGCTAAATCTGGACATATATTTTATCCAATTAGTTACAGCCTACCAATGTTAGTAAAACCAAGAAGACTAGAAAGAATATCTCAGTCTCTAGTGTTCGTCTGTGAGCCTAAGATATAATCATAAGGCAAAACCAAATTTTAACACTGCAAACAATATAGCATCTTTAAAATCAATATTGAGGAGTTTACTCTTAGGTTGCAGAATCTGGTTGCCAGTAAAGTATATCAGGGGATGATATGTTCAGGAGTACTTAAGCCGTCCTTAAGGAACATGAATGCAAGGAAGTACGGTTTTGATACTTTATTAAACTATCATTGTTTTAAATTCTATCTTTTATAAAACTTGTTTTTATTACAGGAGGGACCACAGTGGCTCAGCAGACAATCTGGAAGCTGTAAACCTGAAACAAACATGTTGGTGCTGTGACTCACATCGGCTCTCTCCTGGGCCTAGGAGATCCTGAGCCGGGGCTCACTACCAGGCCACCTTCCGTCTGCCCTGCTGCAGCTTGTTTGAACACCACCAGCCTCAATTGGTAAGTCTTCCCTTTTCATCAGCGTAAACACGAACCATTGACTCTGGGAAAGACCAAGGATCATCTGGCTTTCCGGTGGGACTCTAGTCTTAAAGAAGACTACCTCCAGCCATGATCTTCACTGGACATGACTGTTCCTTCTTGTCTGACACTCATTTCTGGTCTTCCCTGCTATTAAAGCCCAGCCTGGATCCTTGGATCCTGTTCCCAGACTCTGTTCACAGGGCTCTGCCCTAACACCTATCCTGAGTGCAGACAAATGCCTGTGGCGGCTTAGTGTTGGGTTTTTACACCCACCCCTGAGAACTAAGAAGTTTGGGTTTTGGTTTGGGCTTTGCTGGGTACTGACAAGTGTCTAGGGATAGGTAGCATGGTTTTTACACCCACTCTTGTGGTGGCTAGTATTGTTTTGGGCTTTGTCCTAATGCTTACCCTAAGAACTGATATGTTACTTAGTGGTATTTTGTGTTGTTCCCCTGGGACCACTCATTGGATGGATGATGACCCAGATTTAGTGGTAGAATCCTTCCCCTCTGCGACTCAATAATAGAGAATAAGTCAGCAGAAAATATCTCTCCATCCTCACCTCTAGGATTCATTCTTGAGACTCTCAAGCCACTTAGTCTTATGCCTTATTTAGAACCACCAAGCTTATCTAATATCTAAATATCAAGTAGGGTCTTAGCCAGAGACAATTCTGTGGCTAAGACATGCTCTACTGGCATGTCCATGTAGAGATGCTCTAAAGCCTGTCAATTTTGAAAAAAAAATACAAGAGATATTACAGCATAAACAAGAGAATCCACTCCAGTTTTTTAAATGCCTCACAAATGTGCTTTTACAATATACTAACTTAGATCCTGAGAGGGCTGAGGAAGGGTGATGTGTCATGACCCATTTTTTACCCAGAGCTACCCCTACATCAGAGCTAAATTCTAAATCTCTTATGAGGGAATCACTGACTCCACAGGCAGAAGTCTTAGCACTGGCTTTAAGGTGCATCACAGAAAAAAATAAGAAAACACGCCAAGAAAGATACTTCCTGCTGGCAGAAGCTATCTGACCAGTTCCTTTGCTACCTCCCATAGCAGAGACATAGACCTCCTGGTGTGTGCTTTAAATGTGGCCAGCTCAGCCACTGGTCCTGCTCTACCATCGTCTAGCCTCACAGAGGCTGTTCAGGCATTGTCTTGGGTGCCATCAAGGGAAACATTGGTCTAAGTAACTGTTCCCAAGCCCCATGTGACAGGGGGATATTACACACAGATCACTCCCTGGCTGATCTCCTAGGCCTGGATGGGGGTGGTTTATGCCACCAGGGCTTCCATAACCTGACCACACTGTCCTCACAAAAAGGGAGCCTCAGGTAGTCATATGTTATCAGTGCAGTCTATCTCCTTCCTCATGGACACCAGAGCCACCTACTCAATCCTCTGGGAGGTTTTGGGTCTTATCTCTCTTTCTAGCCTTCATTGTTGGGGTGGGAGGCAAACAACAGGCAAACAATTCAAGCCTTATCAGATGCTGCCACTTAATTGCATTTTCTTTCTTTCTTTTTTTTTTTTTAAACTTTATTTATTTATTATTTATTTATTTATTTGCCTTGGTGTTTGCCTGGAACTGGAACTACAGACAGTTGTTAGCTGCCATGTGGGTGCTGGGAATCGAACCCAGGTCCTCTTGAAGAGCAGATGGTGCTCTTAACTGCGGAGCCATCTCTCCAGCCCCTTAATTGCATTTTCAATTATCAGATATCCTTCTCACCAACTCAATTTTGGTCATACCAACCTGCCCCATACCCTTAATGGAAAGAGAATTTTCACCTAAACCGGGAGCTTTCATTCTTTTAGCCATCACATTTACCTGAGTCCAGCCTCACCATCTGTTCTAACTGCTCCCTTGCTCCTCTTGCAATCTGCTCAGCCTGTCAGGGCCCAACCCCCCATACCCTCTTCCAGCCTCCTAGGTAGACCCCCAAATGGGAACACCCAGAATCCTTGTGTCAATAGATACATTTTCCTAAAATTTCCTGTCTCAGAGTTTTCCATTCCAACTTGCTTCTTAGAGACAAAGTCGAGACAGTTACCAGAAACAAAAAAGCTCTAAGGTATTTTGCATCATCCTTTCCCTTACCCACAGACTAGCCATTCAGCCACCACTTCTGAAGAATGAAAACACCCAGAAGCCATCTCACCATTGGAAAACAGTTGATTGCCACCCCCTGAGGACTAGAGAAAAATAACCAGGAGCCATTTCAACCTCGGCAATGGACCCCATAATAGAAGAGTACCCTCACTATATGTGTCACTTCCCATGGTTCTCTTACTAATTCAGTTTTTTCCAAGCTCCAGAAAAATCAGAATTTATCATCCCATGCATTAAACTTACCTGAACTGCAGAAAATGAACTGCAAAACCCAGCAGATCAATCTCCAGAAGATACAGCTCTCATCTTCTGAAAAGACAAACTTTGCCCTTAAGACAGCTTGAAGCAGCTTTAAGAGATCCATTGGCCCTGTTCTGGTACAATCCCCCGCCCACTCCCTACATAAACCCGGCTTTCTTTTTATAATAAACCTAAGAGTGAGATGTAAGGGTTCCTGGCATGTAGCATCTATGTGGTAAACCCAACATGGTGCAAGCAGAACGTGCTGCATATGAAGGGCAAGCCCCTAGGTGCGGCTAAGTAAATCTGTACCCACCTGTTCTCTCAAAAGGAGATGCCATGTGAAAGTTTATCTCTTTTCCTTATCTGCTTTTCTCCCCTGTACATGCTCAGCAACTCTCCTGAATAAACTCTAGTGTGGCTCTGGTAGTGTGTGTGTCTGATTTCATGTGCAGAAACAACAAAAGCCTCTGACCTAGAGGGTCGAAGGTGCAGAAGAGATGCAGGGTATCTTACAGGTTTTGGTTTGAAATTGGGTGACTTACTAGACAAAAATCAGTCTAGAGCAGTAGCAGAGGGAGGTGTTAGTCTCTAAGCCATACCTTCCTGAGTTCTGATGTCAAGCCCCATTTAAAGAAGGATTCCTACCTCTGAATCTCCCTCTCTTCCTTTGTTTTCTCTCAGGAGTGCTCCTCATTTCTATCCTCTCTTCCCCCTCCCCCTTTCTCCTCTGTCCCTCTGTTAATCATAACCACATTCCTCTATCATAACCATATTCCTCTATCATAGCCATATTCCTCTATCATAGCCATATTCCTCTATCATAGCCATATTCCTCTATCATAGCCATATTCCTCTATCATAACCACATTCCTCTATCATAACCATATTCCTCTATCATAGCCATATTCCTCTATCATAGCCATATTCCTCTATCATAGCCATATTCCTCTATCATAGCCATATTCCTCTATCATAACCACATTCCTCTATCATAACCATATTCCTCTATCATAGCCATATTCCTCTATCATAACCATATTCCTCTATCATAACCATATTCCTCTATCATAGCCATATTCCTCTATCATAATCACATTTATCTATCATCATAATAAAGTCCCTTTATATAGAAACAGCTTTTAAGTGTCTCCTACTACCCTCTGTGACTCCCACAGAATCCTCCATGAGGCCTTTGCATTCATCGAAATCTGCCACCAGATAATTGGGTAATTCATACTGGTACTATGCCAGATCCACACAAAATCCTAACAGAAGGGGCAAAAGAGAGTGAATGGCTTCCCATGGCCATGCCATGTGGTCACAAAAATTCTCACCCTGGCAAAGACATCAGATAATAAGAAAACATATATCCCCCTGGTAGTGGGTGACTCTGCTTATGCAATAAATCAGAATAGGCCAGATTAGTAAATTCAGGTTTAATCCAAGCAGAGCAATCCTGGATTGTCTTGGGAAGGAGAGGAAAACATGAGGAAAGTGTGTTGGGTTTGACATTAAATACCCTATAGCAGTAGAGCGGCTACATGGCTGGCTTTCTCAGGGGTGGGATCTGTGGACAGAGGTGGGCTTCCACCTAAACAATATATATGCATAAATTGATATGCACAGTCTGTCTAGTCTGTTTAGTGTTACATTTGCATATATAATCAGATATGGCTGCCTGATGTTGAGTAACCAATTAGAATGCTCATTCCTGGGGAAGATTATTTATCTTGCTTTCCTTAGTCCTTTGTCTTTGGGTGAGGCCCCCTGAGGTTTATTTCCTCTTCCACATTAGCATGTCTATTATGCATGTCTAGGTTTTGTTTAGGCTGCCACACTGCTATGTTATCATGCCAAAGATTCCCTATCAGTTCTAGAAAACATGATCTCACAGCACACTGTTGTCCTCTAGGTTTACACTCTTTCTGCCTCCCCTTCTGTGATGTTTCTTAAGCTTTAGGTAAGGGAGTCATGGTTACAGATGTTACCAACTGGGGGCTGGGTACACCATGATCACTTGTCCTCTGCACCTGACCTGTTTTGGTTTTCTGTGAGGGCCTCTGTCTGGTGCAAAGAGGAATTTCTTTGATGACCTCTGTTGGAGAAAGTGGGTATTGAAATCACCCACTATTGAAGGGTTGGTGTCAATCTACGTCTTTAATCCCATTTTTTAAAGTGAAATTAGATGTATATAAGTTTAGATTGTAATTTTTTCTTGGTTAGTTGCTTTTTGGTTAAGAATGAAGTGTCCTTCTTTATATTTTTATTAGTTTTGGTTTAAAGTCTGTTTTGTCAGTTATTAGGGTAACAACCTGCTCAAGTCCTGGTCCCATTTGATCAGAGCACGTTCCCCATCCTTTTGCTATAAGGAGAGGCACCAGCCTATCGTTAAAACTGAATTTCTTGCAGACAACAGAAAAGTTGATTGTTTCTTTATCCATTCAGTTAGCCTGTGCCTTGTTTTGGAGAACTGAGGCCATTAATATGTGTAGGTATTAGTGATGGGAAATCACTGTTGAGAACTCAGTGATTACTCTGGTGGGCTTTCCTGTATAGGTGACCTGTGTTTTGTTTGTTTCTTGCAGTGTTCAGTATTCTCTTTGCTCTCTATATTTAGTGGTTTAACTGTGGTATGCTGAAGGGTGTTTCTTTTTTGACCTTGTCTAGCTCAGCATGCCTCCTGTGTTGCTTTCCTCACTCTGGAGCAGGTATCTTCCATGATCTGGATGAAGATCTGGTCTCTGCCATAATATGGGCCTCTCTTCCTCATCTATGCCTATAATTTGAAGATTTGTTTTTCTCATGATGTTCTTGCCTAATCCCTTCCTGTCCTTTGAAAAGTTCTTTTCACATCCTCTCCATTTGTCATCTGATTCCTTGCCCTTACCTTTGAATCCTAGAATGCTACCTTCTACCTGATACATTCTACTTGCAAGGGTTTCCCTGAGTTTTGTTGTTGAGTCATTAATTTTTTTTCAATTCTATCTTGACTTCAGTTTTAGTTCTCTTCAATATTTCTATCTCTTTGTTGAATTTGATTTTAAATGATGGATTGACTGAATTCAGTGTACAGTGCCAAGTCTGCACAAATCTGGACACAACATGTTGGGATAGAGCACAGGATATGAAGACTGGGTTTGTCCTACAAGTTGGATATGCCATAGGTTGAACAAGGTCAGGCAGTCAGAGTGCGCTGTGCTTCCACAAAGAATGTGCACCATCTTAATCCAGACCTGGGGCAAAGTTAGACTAGACTAAGCCTAAACACTGGAGAGGGGACCATGAGTAAATCTGGGGGTTGGGGATGACATATGGAGAGCAAGAATCTGTTGAACTAAGCAGACTAGCATCTCCTATGTGGGGATAAAAGGGGCCTAGAAGTTGGATATGGCATGGGAGGGATGGAACCATGGTGATCGAAGTATGATTTGGGCTAGTGCACAGGATGTATTTCCTGACTAAAGTCTGGAGGCAGCAAATGGGCAGGATCATACTAGGCACCAGATGTGGGGTCCAGGCTAAAGCTGGAGATTAGGAATGTGCTTGGATGGGATCTTCAGGCACCCTCACCTGGCTGGGGCCTGGCCAAAATATGGGTTTAGGTAGTCAATTTTCTTTAAGAGTACAACTGCTGGTACACTGATTATGTGTCAGTAAAAGGCTACAGATTCAAGAGTATATGAACAGTACTAACTGTACTTGTTGAGTTATGAAAAAGGTGAGGACACAAAATAGAGTGCATGCTTGGAGCACGGATCTAATAGAAGTGCGAGAAGGGCTCAATATGATCAAAATACATTGTGTAAATTTTCAGCTAATAAAAAACATGAGAGAAAAAAAACAATATACTTCTTGGGCCTAGAACATGACTTAAAGGTGATTGTGTGGTAAAATATGCCACAGAGTAGAAAAAAAATGGCCAGGATTCGGCAATAGTGACTGAATACTGTTTCCAGCAATACACAGCTGATGGGGGGACGGAACCCTGTTGCCTATGGTGCATAGTTGTGACTGTGAAACTTCAGTAGAGCAGACCTGATTCTACATCTCATAACTAGAACAGAGCTGATGGAGAGTGATCAGCTTTAGAAGAAGCTGTTTTAATCAAGGAAACCATCCACTCAACCCATAATGTCATAGCTCTACAAGGTTAACGATCTCTCTGTACACTGTTCAAGAGTCAAGGCTCCTGGAGTTTAGTGTGATTCAATCAAGGTCATCAGGGGTTAGACTCAGGGATAACTTCACAACCAAGTTCATCAGGGGGTAGACTCAGGGCTAACTTCATCCCTCAACTCTACCAGTTCACTTAGGGACTCAACTTTTTCTGGCCTCTTTGAGGTTTAAAGTTTTTCTTTCTGATTTCTACTTTCCCATGTCATATTTGATTTCAAAGGGTGCTTATAATTCTTCCAAGTTCCACACTCCAAACAAAATGCAGTGTGATTTGGTCTATGGTGTAATAACCCAATCAGTCACCTTTTTAATTAAATGCCACAGTAATTCCAAATGAAAAATTCCACACAATGTAAAAGAGCAACTGGGGGAAATCCCTGATTAGATCTCCCAGACAATTTAACAACTCATTCATTTGGAGTTTATTGGATTTACAGTTGAGACTTTAAGTTCAGAGTATTGCATTTTCAAATTCATTATGCTTTGTTCATTTTTCAGTGTTTTTCTTTTGCAGTTAGCCAGCATCTGTGATGAAAATCTGTCCATTACTGGTTTTTCTTACCAGCTAACAACAAGAAATTACCTGTGAGGATCTTTATGTCTTGTTTATGAACTTTGTCATTTAATTTCCCTATTTTTCTTGAAAGTTAAATTTTATTGATTTGTGGACTTTCTAGTATTTATTGTATATAAGGAGCCTGGAAGTCCTCATTATGTTCTAACAACATAATGGACTAAACATTTTGGACTAAAATCTTCAAAATCAAGATCTCTTCTAAGATCTGTAAAGGGAGTGTTAGATACTGAGCTTCTTGCCACCTCCACTGCTGGAGAGACTGATGGGCAAATGAGACAATCATAGTTCATAGGGAAATCTCACACACGAGAAGGAGTCTCCACAGACACTGGTCTAAGTATGAATAAATCACCCTAAAACTGAAGGGTGCTAGAGGGTCAGTGACACCCCTAAGGGTCAGAGCATAGGGGAAATATGGTCATTAGGAAACTGCCAGTATTGTGAGACCAATCACTAAGGGAATTGGCCAGGTTCTCAGACACGTACCAGGAGAAAATCCTTCTCTGTTTTTGACAGACAAGCAAGTAGTCTTCATTAATGGACTTAGAATCACTGTGAAGACCTATCTCTGGGTTGCATATAAGTATGTTTCCAAGGAGATTTAACTGTAATGGAAGACTCACTCTGAATGTATGCAACCATACTGTAATGTGGTATTCCTTACCTGTGGTAGGCTGAGTGTAATTGGCCCCCATAATCTCACAGAGAATGACATAATTAGGGAGTGTTATTTTGTTGGAGTAGGTATGGCCTTGTTGGAGGAAGTGTGTCACTGTGGGGGTGGCTTTGAGGTTTCCTATACCTAGGTTACTGTTCAATGTGTCAGTCTACTTCCTGTTATCTCTGCGTCAATGTGCAGGACTCTCAGCTCCAGAACCATGTCCGCCTGATTTGAGTCATGCTCCCCACCATGATGATAATGGACTGAACTGCTGAAATTGTAAGTGAGCCACCCTAATGAAATGTCTTACTTCTTAAGATCATCATTATGGTGCCTCTTTACAGCAATAAAAAACCTAACAAGACACCAACTGAATGAAAAGAGGAACAAGGAGAGAAATTAAGGTGAGCACCAGCATCCACTGAGCTCTACTTCCTGACTGAAGATACAGTGTGAGCAGCTGCTCCCTCCCTCTCCTGACGTCTTGCTTCCTGGCCAGAGTGTTTCTTCTTAAACTCTGTTTTTAAAGTTACTCTTTGTCCAGTATTTGCTATGGCAATGAGAACAGTAACTAATAACAAGGGAAAGGAATCCTCTTATACCATAGGATTTGTCTTTAACAAAACCTCTCCTTGGGATAAAGCAGTCAACCAAAATGAAACTGGCTGGGGTAGGTTAGATGAAGCAGACACCTGACTTCAGTAGATCCTCTTCATCCTGCAGGCGCAGGATCACCTCAGTGGGGAAAAAGCTAGGAGGCATCTCTGGAGCTCAGCCCAGAGGTCTAAACTCAGTGAAAACTGGACCTCCCCAGAGAGTTCCAGAATATTCCCTAAACTCCACACCTTAAACGCCTCATTTGTAAAAACAACTTATGGTGTTCCCTTTTACCCACCACACATACCTAATGATAAAAAATTGCAAAGCACACTAAAGCATAAAGCATTATTGGAAGAGTGAGAATGAGCATCAGAGCTAGGTATAGCAAGGATGCTGCAATTACCAGTCTTGAGACACCTATGATGAGCATGCTAAGGGCTCTAATGATCAAGCAGACATTGTATAAAGCCACAGATGGGCGGTGGCAATGAGGAGCGTCCAAACCTAAGAAAAGACCTTAAGAAATGTCAGGGACCAACACTACCACAAGACATGAGGGGTACCTTTTGTAGGCTTGTCAAAAGACTGAGATCAGCTGAGGACTGATAATCTGAGTTTGGGAATATGTTAATAGAAACTTCAAAAATTAAAAGCAAACCCCTCCCAAAACCTAAAACAAAAGTGTACAAAACAAACCAGCTAGCAGAAAGGACTGCAAAGCAACTGTAGATAACATTGCATTCGTTAGTAGGGATGTCAGAGGAAAAACCAAACAAAAATGTTTAAAACAAATAATAAGTGAGAATCTTCACAAATTAATGTCAGATATTAGAATTGAAACCTAGAAAGCAATGTCTACAGTCATTCCACACTGAAGATACCCAATAATGTAGGATCTCAGAAGCTAAGCAGGGTCAGGCCCGCTTAATAGCAGGATGGGAGGACACCAAGAAAGACCAGTTCAATGAACAAATAACCACACCTGGGCAAGTGCCCTTTATAGAAAATCAAAGACAAAAGTAAAAAAACATGTACAAAGAAATAATGGTTAGAACTAGATCTGACTGGTCAGAAATTTTGCAGCCAAGAAATAAGCAGAAACAAGGTGGTGGTGGTATATGACTTTAATCTCAGAACATGGGAGGCAGAGGCAGGTGGATCTCTGTGAGTTCAAGGCCAGCCAAGTATAGAGAGTGAGTTCCAGGACAGCCATACCTATACAGAAAAACCCTGTCTAGAACCCCCACCCCCAAAATGTGAGCAAAAGACAGCATGCCACTGGTGCAGTATTTGACAACACTATGTCACCTACCAAAGGGGAAGAACAAATAGAACTGAACATGGGTCCTCTGGAAGAGATGCAAGTATTCTTGCCTTCTGAGCCATCTTCCCAGCCCCTCTTATCTATAGTGTCTTGAGACAGGGTCTCTCACTGACCTGGAGCTTGCCTAGTATGCCAGGCTGGATGGTCAGTAAGTACCAAGGATCTTTTTGTCTCCGCCTCTTCGGTGCTGGGATTACAAGAGTAAATGCTGGGGATTGAATCTGAGTGAGCTTTAATTTCATCTGCAAGCTGCCTTAGGAATGAAGTTAAAGGAGCTTGGTGTGGTGGTGCATGCCTATAATCACAGAACCTGGGGACTTGGGGGGCTGAGGTGCAGTGTTACAAGTTCAAGAACACACTGGGCAATACAACAAAAATATATCTTACAAAATAACCAAGGGGTGTAAAAAAAACCTTACTCCTGTAAGAAAATGAATGGTGAACTTGATACAAACAACTACTTGCTTAGATTTTATAAACTGCTTTTTAATTTCTATTTGAAGAGGAATTTAAAAATATCCATGTATCAGTAGATGCTCTGTATTTGTCTTCAAGCCTTAGGAATTACTGTGATGCACAAAGTCCTGACTATTCCCAATACTCAGAACCTAGTAAACAACTTTGTAGTGGTTAGGATCTTTAAAAGAAGACAACAGGACCTTGTATCATGATCCCCAAGAGGATTATACTTGTGGAACTAGGGTATTAAATTTAATAAGCCTTAAGCACTAAATGAGTATTTTTGGGGTTGGTGGCATATGTGTGAGGTAGTGTGACCCTCTTCCCTTTTGAGTCTGGTAGACCAGTTAGTCCTTTTAAGGGTAATTCTTATTTTCTAGACAAACTCAAAAATGGGGGGCTGAAGCAGAGGGTGGGGGGAGAATAAAGACCTTTGATTATGCACATGCATAGAAAAATATCCTGGTACCTTAGTTTTAATATATCTGGAATAACATATCTATAGCCTTGAGGACAATGAAGCACCAGGGGCAGTGTGAATAGCAGGAGACAAAGCTACCAAGATACTTTTCCTGGTTATATCTCATCTAATGTCTTTGTTGAGAACACTCATGGCCAATGACTGATCTGATGACCATCTGTCAGTGAAGACATATTTTTTAAATTGATATTTTATACTGAAGCAAAGGTCAGAGTTTGTACAACAGACTAGCAAGGTATGTAATAAGAAACAGGCTATCTGTAGGGTTCCTTTACCTCACTCACTCACATCTGTCTCTTCTATAACAGATTAGCTCAAAGTAACTGACAGACTTCAATGGTCTTACCATTGAAAAGTAAAGACAGAGGCACACTATCCCAGATTGGAGGCTAAGGAGTCATGGAAACTGGGTGTAATACAGGCTCTTGGGACAGAAGATTCAAGTCTAAACAAGGGCATAATTTAATGTTGTTATATAACCTGGTAATGCAGATATGACAAATGTATAGGGAGATGTATAGGGAGGGCTGATCACTCTGTACTTATAAAGCAGCTTTATTGTTCTAAAATAGATACATACAACATTCAACTTATGGCAATGTAATAAACTGTGTAGCTTGTGAGGCATAGTGCCGGTGCCATGGCACTGCATGTGACTTCTGTGACAGTGCACGCATGTGAGTGTTGTGACTGCACGTGGTATGGGCAAGGTATTGGAAATTCACTCTCGTTCTACTTCCACATCACTTCCAGATGGTTCAGACTGCATCATGGGGCTCTTGACTGTGCTGAAGCTAAGGATGGAGAAAAACCCTCCTAAGCAGAGACACTAAGACCAGGAATATCGAGCTGCAGAGATGGCTAAGAGGTTAAGAGCATAGGCTATCCACATGACTCACCACCCTGCTAACCACAAGAGAAAGCAACTCAAAAGGTGCAGTGGCTCCAGATGGCGCTATTTTCAGCCCTTATACTCTAAAAGCCCTTAGACTTTAGCATGTCTTAATGGATCCCAGGGAACTGCCCACTGATGGAAAAGGTGGTAACAGCTAGCTTTGGGGAGGCAGGTGCTCTGTCTCCTGCACTTTGGGGAAGCAGTTTGCAAGGGTCTGTGGAAAAAAGCCATTTGCTAAGCTGGTTCCTATTCCCATGTCCTGTTGACTTGCCTTTAGCCTTTCCCCTGGAATTTATTGGGTGGTTATGCTTGATGCTGACCTTATCTTCAGGTTATCTAACATTGGTTCACCATGTTACACTGACTAGGGAGTTCCTCCTGCTATTTCCTAAAACTTTTAGTACTTAGGACCTACAACAGTTTTGTTTTAATTGTCAACTCATGTGAACAAGTCCCTAAGTCACCATTAAGGTATTTGTTTACAGTTCCAAGGGCTGATACTGATAATTTCTTTCTTTCTTTCTTTTTTTAAAAAAAACTTTATTTATTTATTTTATTTATTTGCCTGGAACTGGAACTACAGACAGTTGTTAGCTGCCATGTGGGTGCTGGGAATCAAACCCGGGTCCTCTGGAAGAGCAGACGGCGCTCTTATCCGCTGAGCCATCTCTCCAGCCCCCGGTACTGATAATTTCTATAAGGGGCCACCTACTTTCCCTTGATCCATAGATAAAATAGAAGTCTGAATGTTTACTAAGCCTTCATGGAGACAATCAGGAGTGGCCTGGCCTATTGTGAGGCTTCTGAGATGCCTCTACCAGGCAGGAGTCTGCAGGAGTCAGTGAGAGGTCAGCAGGCTGACTTTTGGGCTAAGGAGCCATCTCAGTGGAGGAAGCTGAACAGCCCTGTCCTAAGATGGGAGGTAAGGTTACCTGCTTAGAATACCCTACCCTCTTAACATTCCGGTGATATGCAAGCCTTTATTTCAACTGCTCAGTCACCCGCTTTTCTTACTTGACACTGCAGTAATCCAGCACCCATCCAGAAAGAATTTACTCCTGTTTTTGCTTCTCACCACCAAAGGGTGACATCTTTATCGGAGTACAATTTCCATATCAAGAATGCTCTCTCATGAAGCAGGATTTGATGTCATTAGGTTTACTGGGTTGAGAAACCTTCACCTTACTATGGTCCTGTCCCTAAGCAGTGAGCCTCTATTTCTAGCCCAACCCCATGTATCCACTTAACTGCCATTTCACCTAAATGGAACGTATACCCCATGGTTGTCTGAGACTAGCTTCTTTCCTAAGCACAACTTTGTTTTTTGTTTTTTTTGAATGATGGAGCATCCCTGTTATTTGTGGGTTACTGCTGCTCTTAGCTCCAAACTCTCTTCAAGGGGTTAGGACCATCTGACCCCAGTGGCTTCTCTCGGTTGATTCTCTTTCCAGCCTGTTGCCCATCCTTGCTCCCCGCGCCTCTTTGGTAGTTTGCTTCCTGCTCCTTCTCTGCCCTCACGTCATTACTCAGTTTGTACCTCTTTTCATCCAGGGCTTTGTTGAAATGCAGCTTATTCACACGGAATTAGCGTTTGTCATGAACTATACATCTGTCCTGCATTGCCACTTCAAAGCTCTTAGTTCCTAAAATTGTATTTTTTGTATAGACTTTTTTTGACTTTATTTGCATTGATGTTTTGTCTGCATGTATGTATGGGAATGCCAGATCCCCTGGAACTAGAGTTACAAACAGTTGTTAGCTGCTATGTGTGTGCTGGGAATTGAACCTGGTTTTTCCAGCCTCAGTATATTGACTTCTTAACAGGTGTGTGTGTGTGTGTGTGTGTGTGTGTGTGTGTGTGTGTTGTGTCTTTTTGGGCTGTTGTAATAAAACACCATATACTGAGTGGTTTACACATAGAAATGACAGTTCTTAACATTCCAAAGCCCAAGAGTTATGTGATGACAAATAGTCTGCTATTTGCTGGGGACTATTGCTGCAATACGATCATAACAGTTCCTAAAGCTCAACTGGTAGGGTTATGGTTCTGTGTACCTACAGGCTCAGAAACCTTGGGCCTTTCCTAAATACATGGAGTAAGGATATAGCACAGATTTCACAGGGCTGCATGAGGTCCAACATCCAAACACATGGGTTAGTGCACAGTGTGACAGGAAAGCACCTGAAACATTATGTTTTCTTAGTGGGTCTATGTGATGAGGAAAGGACTTTCTCTCAACACCTGCTCCAGCAGCCTGGATCTTCATTCTACTTGACCAGACATCCTGACGATTTTGTGCCTCTTTCTACCTGCCCTCTACCTCCTCCCCAGCTCTAGCCCATCAACCCGCCTTTGGATGTCAGCATCTGTTTTAAGAATCATTGTGTAGTCTTCCCTGGAACCCCCCCCCCCCCCCCGTTTGCTGAAACTGTCACCAAACTATGGAAAGATTGTTGTCAGCTTCCTTTTCAAATGGTCCCACTGTTTGCATGTAGCCGCCTAATAACTAATGGCAGGGTTTCACAGTCCCATGTATGAACACACTAAATGTCATAAAATAACTACCTTACCAAGGATAAGATGCTTGGAGCAGGCTCAGCAAGACCCCAGACAGGAAGTTATGCCATGTATATAGCAGTACCCCCGACACTCCCAACAGAAATGTCACAGGTGGCGTGAGTGGGGAAGAGTGCCTGACAGCCCTGGGAAGACCTGACCTCAGTCTTGGTTCCTGTTCCTAAGGAAAACTGTTTTGCGAGTTTTCTTTCCAGTGTGTATAAACCAGAAGACAAGTAGGAGGCATCAGTCCTCTGCTTCCACCATGTGGGTCTTACGGGGAGGTACGGGACTCTAGTTGTCAGGCTTGGTGGCAAGGTCTCTATCCACTGAGCCACCCTTACCACATTATTTTTTTATGTTTAAAGCTTAAGAAAAATAAAACAGGTAAACTTCAGTGTGTGGGAGCAGTGCCAGTTCAAAGTACATATAAAAATTAGGCTGGAAAAGAGAAGTGACATCCAATAGGCACTCAGTGACATATTGCCCATCCCTGTCCCCACTCAGTGAGAGCTGGGCTCTGAACACAGGCCTGTAACACTGCAACAGACCCGGTAGACCTCACTTCTGCTCTCAGCTGTCCAGGAGACAGACCTCAGTGGAGAGGTTCTGTGTGAGCTGCAAGACACCCTGTGTGGGACAGCTTGGCTCCCCTGTAGCGCAGAAGCAGCCTTTGGCTTCCCTGGACAAATGTACTTATTCTCTCTACCATGCTAGCCAGAGGCTGCACTAGTTTTAGCATCTCTCTAGATGAATGCTCCTTCAGTCTAAGTGTGACCTGTAGGCTGGATACAGAGTCTGATGTTCAATGCTACTGCACTATGCATGGTGCTCTTGGAAGCAAATGGTTAGTAGACAGCATCATTCTACAATAGAGAATACAAACCATGTCCCATTTCTTAATTGTGTTTGATGTGTATTAGCAGGTACAAAAGAAAATGCTGTATCTAATCTCTGATCACAATTTGAAAAACTTGAAAGCAACAATGCTTAAAAGATGTATATATGTGATTTGTGATTTAGACATGGTCACTGGGACTATTAGTGTTGTGGGTAACTTTGTGTAAAGTTTTAATCACATTTGGTAAAGTAACACAAAGACCCCCTTTCTTACAAACCAGATCAGCACTCCCAAACTGAAAGACAAGGAACAGTATTTTGTGGGATGTTAAAACATACCCAGAATACTCTTTCCAAAGTTTGAGGGATCTGTATTGGTCCCTCAAAGATTACCTGAGTGGGGTAGAGCAAATGGGAAGCTCTCCTCTTACAGTGTAATTGCACTCCTTGAAAGAGTCTGTGAGGGAGAAGGGGCTTGGGAAAACTGCGGGTCCCAGTTGAAGAGGAACTTGGTAAATGACTCTACTTGGGCAATTTGCTTGTGTTGTGTGACTTATGCCAATAAATACATGGGCATAACCTTAATTTCCCAGACCAGTTTGTTTTCTGTTTATGTGGTCTTTGTGAATGGTGTAATACCGTGGGTGTGCAGGTATGCCCATCTCTGCCTGTGTACTCAGAGGTCTGAGGATGAGGATGACTGCTGCTTTCCTGTCTTTCTCTGTCACCATACAGTCTCTCAGTGACCCAGAAGCTCACCATTTTGGCTAACATGCTTTGTCACTGGATGTTCAGGTCTGCCTATTGCTGCCCTGACTGGGGTTACAAGCACATGTAGCCTTGCTCAGCATTTTTTATATTGGTGCTGTTATTCAAACTCAGCAGGTCCCCAGGCTTTCAGAGCAAGCTACCCAAATCCCAGCCCAGTTCAGAGATTTTAAAAACATAGGCATCCAAACTAAAAGATCCCAATCAGATCTTTACCTGAGTAGGTAACAATGGAGATGACAAGCCGACTCCCACAGCTGCATCCCTTAAAGTGAGAGATGAGGCAGATGACTGGCCTCTTTTTGGTGTTACCAATATTCTAATGGCACGGGAACTAACCAGTTGCATAAAGATTGCAGTCTTCATTCTGATAGTCATCTGTATTTTGAGGATTGCCTCTCACTGCAAAGGAACCAAAACTAAAACCTCCACTCTTAAATAGCATTTATTAGTATCCAGTGGAGTAGTATCCCTTGACGTCTCCCATTTACTTAAGGATATATATTATGGTTAGAGAAGCAACTTGATTATTATATATGAGTATGCCCAACTATGTATGACTCTTACTCAACCCAGGGTCTAATATTCACACCATGTTCACTGCCATTTAGTTTCTTATCCAAACATGCCCCCTTTCCTCCCTTTTAAAATATGTGCCTTGATAGAATGGGGGGAAAAAAAAATAAAAAACAAAACACCAAGGGCTTGCTACAAAGGAGAAGCCTAGAAAAGATAAAATCCACGGCAGTTCTGCTCTGCTGTCTGTGAGCGGAGGCACAGTGCTCACACGGGCAGCAATCCGCCCGGTGGTTTCGTGGTCAAGATGGTATGAAAGCCCTTGAGGTTTTCCTGTGACTTTGGGAGGAGCTGGAAAGCCCATTTACTGAATCCACTCGATGTTCAGGCACCGGGCTATGAATGCAAACATATCTGAGACTTCTTCTATCACTTTGG